>JAULAV010007087.1:0-102001 GCA_030789695.1 Scilla litardierei
TGAAAAGCCTGCCTCTGCGGAACAAGAGCTGCCCCACGACCAGCAGGAACAGACGCTCGCTGTTGCAACGGCTGAGCTGCAACAGGAGCCCTCCGCAGCTGACCCGCATGCCGACAATCCTTCGCGACATGGGAAGCATCTCCACAAATCAGACACTGGCCCAAAAACTTCCGACATTGATCCTTAATATGGCCAGGCTTGCCGCAGAAATGGCAAGTCTTCAGAATAGGCCCTCCTGGCCTCTTAAACTGAGCAGACTGATTAGGCCTGAATCTAGGTCTAACCACGGCTCTCGCCTGTTCCACAGGCCTCTTCCCAGCACCAACAACAGACCCCTTCCTCTGGTTTACGAGCAGCTCCTGCCTCTTTGCTGCTACCAGAACCTTCTGATAAGATTCTCGGTCAGAAGAGGTCACAAAACTCTGGAGCTCCGAAGCAAGCCCCTGCAGGAACCTCTGAGCCTTCTCCTCAGCGTCCTGCACCATCTTTGGTGCAAACCGACTCAGCCTCATGAACTCTTGGGTGATACATGTCCACCGACGAGTTCCCTTGCTTCAAATCGATAAAACGCTGCAGCATCTCTTCCATGGCAGCTTTCGGGAAGAACTCACCATCGAATCTAGCCTTGAAGGTAGCCTAAGCTATCGGCTCCACCAACATCTTCTCCTCCGCATCCCACCAATTCCGAGCATTATCCTTAAGTTGCCTCTTCGCCAAATCAACCCATCCAGCCGGGGTGATCTTGGCCATCTTCAGATTGTCCTCGATGTTCCGAATCCACTCATCGGCAGCCAGAGGACCCTCAGAACCATCAAAATATGCGGGACCCAGCTCCCGAAATTGCTTCGCTCCTGGCTCAGAGCGAGGGGCATCCGGAAGAGCCCGGGCAGCTCGAGCAAGTGGAGCATTCTGGACTTGCAAAAGCACGCCCTGCTGCACTTGCATCATCTGGAGCATCATCCGCATCATCTCACCGCTGGTGGGTTCCCGCTCAGGCTCCTCATCATGAGGGACCGCGCCACTACCCCCACCACGGGTGAAACGTCTTCCTGCCATCTAGTGACACAGAAAACGAATCAGATTAGACTCATAGCTTATGACTCGGACGTCGAACTTAATTTATTGGACATTCTAATATTATTATCGCTATTCCAAAAATCGCAGTTACAGAAGGACCTGCATGGGCCACCAACAAAACCTGTCACGACCCGCTTCCCTAAAATGGAGGCGAGCCATGAAAAGGTCCGCACGAGAGTGGAGCTGTGAAGCCCCAAACCCGATAAGCGTCAATAAATACATAAGCAGGCCCCTGTAACCACAACGGAATAACAATAATAACACAAGCAGAGACTGAAATAAAATCTCACATCTCATAAATCGTCCAACAAGAAAAATAAGTTCAACATCCAGAAAAGCCACCAGGCTAAAAGAAAAGAGTCTAAAGGCCCAGAACAAGGCCAACAAAATAAATGACATAACAAAGTATAGGTGCTACGCACCGATAACAAAACAACTGTCTAACAAAAGCAAAACACAACGAAGACACTAGGACTGGTCCCCAGTGTCCACGTACTCCCCGTCAAACACGAGCTCGGGCTCGGCGTCAGCAAACACCTCGTCCTCAACAAGGTACTCAGGCTCAGGATCTAACATGTGTCACCCAAAAGAGTAAAGGGGCACATGTCAGCAAGTCTAAAAGACTTGGGCAAGGAAACTGAAAGTAAGGCAACTAGCAACCTAGCAGTTTTAGTATGCATGACATGGCAGTTATAACATGAGCGCACAATTAAGACATGGCAAGACAATTTGTACAAGGGAAACAATTATCGGGTCAAGGCAAGAGTAGCCAAGCTACTAACATTCTCAATCAATTCACATTGTTGTAGGTGTTTATGCCCTTCACTGAATGGTACAACATTCAGACCGATCGGCACTAAACACAAATCACGTTTCACGGTTGTTTTGTAGATGTTTGCGCCCTTCGCTGAATGGTAAACATTTCAGACCGATCGGCACCAAACACTACCCCACCCCAAAGAGTTTACGCCTTACAACTGTAGTTGTTGATCAAACAGACTCCCAGTTGAATGGCCGCTTAACCCTCACCCCCTATACCCACACGTAATGGAGCCTGGGGTCCCCGCACATTGAGCTCAGCTAGTGAGCCTGGGGTTGCCCCGCACATGGAGCTCGCATTCTTAGTTCACAATTCAATATATCGAGCGTTGGGGGTTAGCAACTCATTATGCTCGCTTCTGGTCACGAGCCAGGAACACAAGTAGTGTAGCGATGCTACGCAATCACAGAATCACTTAAGGATGCAATGACATGACATTTAAATTGCGTACCGTTAATGAAAGTAAACATGACATGGTAATCGTGCAACATGCTATATGCGTTGGAACTAGCTTCGTTGTCAAGCTAGTTCCCCAATTTGCGCCTAGGCGAGTATCATTTCGTCGCCTAGCCTCTTTTACGCCTACAACTAGCAAATGGCCTAAAGCATGGCCTAAACCCTAAGTGGCAAGTTTCACTTGCCTAGCACCGGGGATGACGACCACTTCGTCACACGGATGCCAATCTACGGGGAAATCGCTGTTTTGGGGGATCAATCATCAAACAACATGAAATTTATTAAGGTTTCATAAAAAATATAAATAGGTTAAGAAAACAACGGTAGATCGATTTCTTACCGAGAGGAGGCGGAAGAAACACTCCGGGGAACCCTAGGATCAGATCTGGAAAAGATTGGAGAAGTTTGGGGAAACTAGGGTGTTGGGGGATTTGGGGATTTTGATGGGTTTTGGTGGATTTGGGGAAGATGAGAGGTAGATGGAGTGAATGGATGGTTTGGATGATGGATTTAGGGCTTGGAATGGAGAAATGGAGCTTGGAGGAAGATGGGGGCTCAAGGGGGAAGATTTTAGGGTTTTGGGTCGTGTTGGAGAAGAAGAAAACGATTGGGTTGGGTTTAAATAGGTTGAGCTGGCGGCTGCCCAGAAATTAGGGTTTTAACACTGGTTAGTCGGTCAAAGAGCAACCACTGACCGACTAGTTTGGCAACTAGTCGGTCGGTCGACCAACGCAGACCGACTAAGTGCAAACAGTAACTCCTGAACGAAAGTAGGATTTAGAGTTAGTCGGTCCATGAACAAATACTGACCGACTAGTTTAGCATCTAGTCGGTCGATGAACGTTCTTAGACCGACTAAGAGTAAACAGTAACTCGACTGTACAGTAGAACCAAGAATTAGTCGGTCTGAGTACAAAACTTAACCGACTAGTTTAACAACTAGTCGGTCGAAAGATGAACTTAGACCGACTAAGAATGAACAGTACTGATATTAAAATTTAGATGATGTGTTAGTCGGTCAAAGAAGCATTGCTGACCGACTAGTTTGCAACCTAGTCGGTCAACCAACGTTCTTAGACCGACTAACGATAAACAGTAACTCCTGAGAAATTTAGAAAGCTAACTAGTCGGTCCAAGAAGGATTGCCGACCGACTGGATCGTCATCTAGTCGGTCGGTGGCCCTTCTTACACCGGCTAATGAGCACCAAAAGTTCCGATACGGAGCGCGGGGCCCCGGGATCGATTCCTAAGACTCCTAGGCTTGATCTAATAGTTAGATACGACCGTTATGAAGCCCGTCACGAGTGACACACTTCGAAATCGACGATCCTAAGGAAGAAACGAGAAAATACGACGAATCGATCGAAAATGAAATCTACGGAGACGAAAACCACACAAGAGGAGAAAATCCACCAAAACATACATTATATAATATTAAATCCAGATACATGAAAAGCAGTCGTTACAATTTGTGAGAGAGGGATCCGACTACCCTGAGTCTGACAACCTTGAGTGTATCTCAACAAGTTGTCCGACTCTGCAGTCGGTAGACGAACTCGTCGTCAATCATATTTACTATGATTCCCTATTGATTTTACCCCTAGTCATTTGTGATCATGAGTGTGCTCAACCGGATCACAATGGCTAGCCTAGTCGGACCCTTGTTTTCGTGTCTAGCCTGACTTGCCCCTTTGCTCGGTGTATGCACGACGCGCCGGTTTGGGTCAGGTCTTAGACTACATTCTTGGTTAGACTTACGCCGAAGCTTGAGGGATGAGTCAACGGTTTCAGTCAGGTTAAGATGTCAATCAAGAAATCGGTTTCTATAAGATTGACATGTCACGGCTTGAGTGTAGCTCAACAACCGGAACATGTTTCTTACAGTTGCCAACTCCTAAAACAAGGAGGGCTACGATTTATCTTGAACAAGATTATTATCGTATTGACTTAGGTATAGTCGATGGACTTACATAGTCATGAATCGACTCCTTGCGGTCCAGCGGACGCGGCCAGGGAATTGACTAAGCCAGGACCACTTGTTACCCAGTCTAGCTAGGTTGGTCCAAAAACTTTAGCCAAGCACATTGACCGACATCATGATCCATTGAAGGAGTTGTCATCAATCTTATGTTTTCCAAACAACTAAATGGCTTTTAATTTAGAGAACTAGTTAATCCTTATCAACTAGTGGATCCTAAAATTCAAAATTTTCAGATTGGTTGAACATCTTTTATTAAGTCCTTATCAACTATAAGGTTCTTCGTTCAACTTACTACCCCAATCTAATTAGGATTTTAATAAAACAATTCAACTTGGTCTTTTTATGAAAATCATTTAATTGAACGTTTTAATGAAATGATTTACAAAACAAAAGGACTACCCTAATCTGGTATTAGGTTCGATGTTATTTTGTTTTATCAAACATATCATGTCACTATCATGTTTTAATGGCTAACCTAACAAGGTTTGTGAATACATTATTCAACATGAAATGAAGCAACTAACTTTATCCGCATAAAAGAAAGTTTCATTTTTAGTGACATATAAAATGTATTTGCAAGTTTAAAAATTATCTATATAATATAAACATGCAAATCTAAATTTTAACAGTTAAAATTAAAGATTAAAAATTTTAAAGCCTTCATAAAAAAATTTTATCGCATAAAACTAGGTCGTACAAAATTATCTAATAATTTTAAACCTAGGCCTTTAAAACTTTTAACCTTATTTCTAAAATTAAAATGTCACATAATAATTTTAGAAACATCTATGTAATAAAAGAAATTAATTTATGTTTCATCTCATGAAAATAAAACATTTCTATTATTTACATATTTTAAAAACAATTTTAAAACTCTTTTAAAACTTTTAGAAATCCTTTTAGAAGCTATCAAATAAAGTTTTAAAGATCTCTAACTTTTATGTAACTAAAGAAAAATTCTCAAATTTCAAAAATAAAATTTTTCTAAAGTTTACATAAACTTTAAACCCTCTTTTAAAAATTTTAATGTCTCATAAAATTTTATAAAGTATTTAAAACAAAGGAGACTACTTTTTAGATTTATCGCATAAAAATAATTTGTCCCAAAATTAAAATAAATTTCCGTGTTGCAAAATTAATTTTTGAAACACAAAAATATATTCAAAACTAATTTAACATAAAGCTAAAAAGTTTTGCATATGAAAGCTAAGCATTTTTAACGATTAAAAAGTCGTTATAGTAGATCTATAGCATAACCTGGCTCTGATACCACTGTTGGGGTTTTGGCGGACCCCCAGAGCTCGGATCCGTATCCGTCCTAAGTCGGACGGACCACGGAGGCGCAAAAGCGCAGCGGAAAAACCAGAAATCAAATTTCTACACTAGCTAAACTATTTAGCTAGGCTCTGGGGAGCCAGAACCTAGCCCGATCTATGCCGACTTGGAGTGTGTCTGACCACCCCAAGAAGGATCTACACTAAAGCGACTAATTAAAAACTACACTAGAAAACGCTTAACCACATACCCGGAATCTTGGCCCTGGAGCAGGCAAGATGTACCGCACCGTCTTGAGAAGCTCCTCGTAGCCGAGCCGCGTTGACCCGATCTCCCTGAGCCGCCTCGCACCCTCGCACCGATCCGCCCGAGCTGCTTTCGCCTCCGAGCCGATCACACGCGGTAGAAAGTTTCACTTGAGAAGAACCCGCGTCTTAGACGTCCGGATCAGATCCAAACCCCCTTCGTAGTCGTGCTAGGACTACTCCGGAGAATAGGAAAATAGAGAGAGAGATTTAGTCGCCGATCGAGCCTGCTCTAAAAATCTGGAGCTACTCGATCGTTGACTGGTGTGTGTTTCAACGAGGAGAGTGCACCCCTATTTATATAGGGAGTGAGCACTCAACTTCTCGTTGCGGGCAATGTGGGACAATTCCCATGAAGAGAAAAATTCAATTAAGCCATTTGGCTTAATTTCAACTTTAAAGTTAGCCTTTCACAAAGTCAAACTTTAACGAATTAATTCTCCTCACATACTAAACTTCAGACACCAAACAAGCTATCAATCAGAAAAGCTTGGAATGGTGATCGCGTAGGAACTGACGGTGACGAATTTCGACTTCGTTTGACCCCTCAAACAATTGCTCAAAGTTTAGCAATTTCTCAAAAATCGTAGCCGTCATTAGGGGTTTCAAAAACCCTAATTTGACTTAAGTTGCGGGCGCGCCCGCTAGGCTTAGCGGGCGCGCCCGCCCAAGGGAGCAAGGGCGGGCCGCCCGCCCGCTGCTACAGCGGGCCGGCGCCCGCTTGCAGCGGGCCGTGCCCGCTGCATCAACGGGCGCTGGCCCGCTGTGCAGTGGGCCACGCCCGCTGATGCAGCGGGCGCCCGCCTGCTGCACACAGCGGGCCACGCCCGCTGTGCAATGGGTGTGCGCCCGTTGCAGCCAGCGGACGTCGCCCGTTTTGCCTTTTCACATGGGCCTTTTGGCCCAGTGGGTCTAACCCACTTCCCCTGGAACTCTTTCTGCGTATCTGGGCTCGTTTGAGCTCCGATTTGGACGCGGTTTGAACCTGTGTTTAGACCGGGACGATCCCGTCATCCAGGTAACTCTTTCCATCAAGTTTGTTCCTACTAAATTCGTCGTAACTAATTTACAACACGTTTAGTGAAAATTAGCATCTAATGCAATGTTGTGTCCCTATTGCTAATGCGACTAACTCTCACAACTTAACTTGTGAATATCATCAAATGATATTTCTCTCTATTCTATATTCCTATTACTAAGACATGAACACTCCTCGGTGTGAGACCCTACAGCCTGACCTTACTAAAGGTTGGGGCTCGAAACCCCTAGACGACGGTCACTACGAGCAGTAGCTGTTGTCCCTGTTTCAGAGTCATCATAACGTGATCGACCCTTGAGAAAAGTATCATAGGGTTTGCATTGGCTGTGTCAGTGATGAATTCCGTTAGCTAAAATCCCTTCGTCAAGACTGTGTTATTGTTGGCCTAGGGTATGGTTTACTGTTAACCCTATTAGACAACATTGGTCAGTATACGGCGGTCTTTATTGTATACACGTTGTACTACTTGCAACGTACCCCGGCCGAGGATTAACATAAAGACCGTACTGAGCCTATAACACTAACTTCCCTTTAATGGAAGTGACGAATCCCATCTTAGTCACTTACTCACCTAGAGAGCTTCAGGTGAAACCCAACCTAAGATCTTTCATCAGGACTGGTCCTCGAAGCTAGATCATGGGTCTAAGCTACACCGTCCGCTCACAGGTTGGTACAGATGACTTCAGGTCTTAAGGATCAACTAACCTATCATCACCCTAGAGTTATTAAAGACAGATCATTAAAGTTAACCATTTAATAACTCTAACTTGGTCGTTCAGTGAACTCATTCTCCAATGAGCACCTGTGTCTCGTCTCCGACTTCACCAAGTCGAATGACTATGAGATCATCATTACCCGAAGGTAAGACGAAGACACAGTGATCTATCCGATGTGTCGATATCCAGTTCTCGACACATCTATGATCACGAACCGTTTAAGACCTACGTTTCTATTCGGTCGCTTACTTGCTCATAATCAAGATCTCATCCAGATATGTAAGGACCTAACTATAAGTCTATGGATATTATCTAAGTATATTAATACAAATGATTTTATACTTAGAATAATACGTACCATATACGGTATGAACAAGACGTGTAATCAAGATAAATTGCCTTATGGGCATATATCATCCTACAAGTGGGGGATCCCGCCTTCGGGGCGGTGGGTAGCCTACGACGGCTGACGGCAAGGACGCCATCCATGCCTTGGGTAGGGGTAATAGATTAAAACATGAGTTTTAGATGATTAAAAATCATCGATATAAGCAATCAACCCTATTTCCACTCCGATCTTACGAGATCGATGGAGAAACCAATCAGGCACATGATTAAAAAATAAATTTTTAGGGATAATACCTCTAGATCCGTCCTCCAGATCTAGCACCGGTTGACGAAGCCTACGTGTGGATAACGACGCATGTTTGAAGTAGATGAAGCCGCGCGTGTGGATCTCCCGCCTTTCCTTCGCTTTCGCAACGATCGATTTTTGTGTGGAAAATTCTTTAGAGGCTCGTGCTGATAACATGTTATGAATCATCAATCTGGGGAGGAGACCTCAGCTCTTTATTTATAGTGGATGAAGGAGCGTACAAGGATATGGTACAATAGATGTGGTCTTATCCTATGGATAAAACATAATCACAAATACAAATACATTATCAACATCCGTTCACAACATTTACAGATTATTGACCTTAGATATAGCAATTGTCTTCTTGGGTTAATGGGTAGAGTTTGAAGTGGGCCTCCAATGAGTCGGGGCTAGGCTGGACCATGGTCGTGGGTATGCCCCAACCCTACATAAAATATGCTAAGCTTTCAGCAACATCTCCTACCTTATAGTTGCTACCTTATATTTACTTTGGGTGATGGTCAGCTTTTTTAGACTGGGTTTAGGACCCATCGGGCAAGCACATGTCCATTTTCATCCCTTTTGAAGATAGTTAATTTTTTTGTGATGGTTAGCTTTTTTAGACTGGGTTTCTTTTGAAGAGAGAAAGAAAAGAAAAGGAAAGGAAAAAAACCCAAGGCAAGGAGAAGAAGAAGGAAGAAGGAGATGAGCTTGAAGAAGAAGGAGCCATAAGGATTTGGGCAACCCCTTTGTCTCTCATCACCCCTAAGGTAGGATTCCATCTCCAACTAAGAGTTAGTGTATGTTAAGCATGAGAAATTAAGTTAATCTTAGTTTAATGGCATTAGCTTTCATTTGTGATGTTGCTGAAATTCTGGACAGATTTACATGCTCATTGATTTGCTCATTTCTCTGGATATAGACCCGAGTTTGCTCTGGAATATTTATGGCGTAAGTATTGGACTTTTATCTACAACTTCCATTTTGAGAACTTTTGTTAATTTGGACTGCAATTAGGGGTAAAAATTCTGTCTTTGCAATACGTCTGAAATTTACCTAGTCTGGACACAGTTTGGCAAAACATAGATCAGTCACTGCACACTCCATAGAAATTGGTAATCCTAGTCTCGTTGGAAAGATAACAACTTTTTCTACAACTTTCACCTAGGTCATGTTTTCGAGATTCTAACTGCAACATGTCTTAAACTAGCAATCTCTGCATCTCTTAGAATGTCTGAAAAACAGTTTTGATAAGTTTTACCAAACAATTCACCATAAATTACCCAGTTCATATCTCTGCATGAAATTTCATATGCGAGTCTAGGACTATCATGTCTACTACTCTTAAGAGAAGAAAAGTTGATGTATAAGATATTGATAAATAATAACAGTGTTTCTTGGGTTTATTAGTGTTGTTTTTGTGTTCTTTGTTTCCTTTGTGTTGGATGTTGGTTGTTTTTTGAGAATGCTACAAGTACTATCCAAGCAGTGCGCAGTGGACCTGCTTTGAGTTATTTTGTATTTTAAGTTGTCTAGGTTTATACAATTATTTAATCGAGTTTAGACTTTTGTTTAAGATTGGTACCCTAGATTGTCAAATGAGCTCGAGCAACCTCTTTACAAGCTCGAGCCAAGTACTTAAGCTTTTAGAGTCAATTAAAATTCTTCTCCAAATATTAGAGAATGCCATAATTTCACAATTGCAGGTCTGTCTTGCAAAATGAAGCAAAAATAACTTGCTCTATTATTGGACAAGTTTCTAGTTCTGAATTCTAAAAAACAATGAAGTTCTGCAACATACAAAGGCAAATTTCTACATCTTTGATCACTCCTCCTTAAAAGTCAAAATTCAAATATGTTACATCCAGGGACGGATTTATGTAGGGGTCAGGGGGGCACGTGCCCCTCCGAAATTGTGGAGGAAATTAACTTTATACCCCTTGTTGACAAATTATCATGATAGAATTGGTATTTACATATAATGTAGGCCATAGAAAGAGGTATTCTAGTTAGCAGAACGGTAAGCTTTCTCAAACCTACACGGCCAACCCAAGATCGAATCCTGGGAAGCGCATGTTAAAATTTTTTAAAACATTATCATAGCTCATGAGTAGGGCTGTTGACGAACGAGCTTGAACGAGCTTGAACAGTATGCTAAGTTTTGTTCATGAACAAAATCCATGTTCAAGCTCTGTTCGTTTACTAACCGAGCTCTAAAAACATGTTCAAGCTTGTTTGTTAAGCTTATCGGACGAACGTAAACGAACGTAAACGAACGTAAACCGAGCTTACCGAACGAACGTTCTGTTTGTTAACAAGACTTATCAAGATTGTTCGTGAACATGTACGGAAACGTGTTCGTGAACACACAATTAATATTGTTCATGAACAGATTTTCAAACAAACGAACGAACAATGGCAATGGACCAAAAGAGAGCTGGGAGCATGGGAGTATAGGAGTGGGAAGCTGGGAAGTTGAAGAGATGGAGGTGTTTAATTCAATTTAAGGAGGTGAGTGTTTAATTTTAATTTTAATTCACTCAAGCCCTTGTTCACGAACACTTGAGCTTGTTCACGAACATCACTTAACGAGCTTGTTCACAAACACTTAACGAGCTTGTTCATGAACACTTAATGAGCTTGTTCATGAACATAAATGAACGAACATAGTTATGTTCAAGCTCTGTTCGTTTACTAACCGAACTCTAAAAATCTGTTCAAGCTTGTTTATTAAGCTTCCCGAACGAACGTAAACGAACATGTACCGAGCTTGTTCACGAGTAGTTCGTCGAACGTTCTGTTCGTCAACAGCCCTACTCATGAGCCAACACATGTTGCCGGTGCTGGTTAATTTTCGAGTTGGCAACCTGGCTTGTTGGTTAAAAAACCAATCAATGTGTTACACAAGGTCCCAATGCAATTATGCAAGTGCCAGCGAAAGTTTTGCCAAACAAGCAATTTTACTTTGGCTTTTTTCACCCAAGGGGCCAGCTTTGGTATTTTGGTTGTTGATTCTCTAATTAGGAGAAAACTTGGTTCTATTAAAAGTTTTTTAGATTACTTATGCTTTTATATTGGTATTTTTTGCAGAAGTTTTAGTATGCTCCCTCTCTTCCGGTGAATCAAGAGTCTCTGTTTTGATCCTAGTTGATACTCGAGAGTCGAGTGGATCTCGTTCGACAAAAAGGTTTGAGTTTTGAACTATCTAATTATGAGTGTAATTTTGTTGTTGATTACTTAATTTGGGAAAAAGTTTTAGGTTCTAATTAGGATAGGTTCATCCATATTAGTATTGTTTATTAATTTTTGTTACTTAGATATATATAAGTTCCACGATGAGAATGAACCGTTCATGTTTAAGCTTCATCAAACACTTGGATTTGTTAATATGTTTTTACCTATTTGACATGTTGGGGATTAACGTCAATAAATTTATTTTACGAAATAGATATGCATAGGTACCTTAAAAGGACTTTGGAGTCACCTACTCCGACTGGGAGAAATAATGACAATGCAAAATCAAGTAGAGACGAAATTGACTCTATGAATCTTGAGGCGCCCGGGAAAAACAATGACAATGTGAAACCATGTAGAAAAGAATTTGACCCTATGAAGCTTGTGATGGATCCTGGAAAAAGAGTTCCAATTTCAGATTATCATCCAAAGATTCGAGATGATGTACGGAGAGCATTTATATCAAAAGGTCCATGTCAACCAAACCTTATTAATTTTGCCTCCACCAAATTTGGGGCAAAAGAAAGGAGTTTCAACCGTGCTTGGTATTCTCAATATGCTAATTGGTTGGAGTATAGCGAGACAAAAGGTGCGGCCTTTTGTCTTTGTTGATATCTATTTAAACCAAATACCGGAGATCAAAGAGGTGGTGATCATTTTGTTGGTCAAGGATTCAGAAATTGGAAAAAGAAAGATAAATTTGATTCTCATGTTGGAAGTCATAACAGTGCTCATTACCAAGTTTGGAACAAGTTTGAAGCTCTAAGGAATCAAAAACAACAAATTGAACATGCTTTCATAAAGCAAACAGATCAAACTCGAAGGGAATATCTACTGCGATTGAATGCATCAATTGATTGTGTTCGGTTTCTTTTATGACAAGGGCTTGCATTTCGTGGTGACAATGAATCAGATACCTCAAGAAATCAGGGTAATTTTCTTGAGCTTTTGAAGTTTCTAGCACAACATAATGATGATATAAATTTTGTGACATTGAAGAATGCTCCTTAAAATCTCACATTAACATCACCTACTATTCAAAAGGATATTGTCAATGCTTTTGCTGTTGAAACCATAAATATCATAATGAAATATATAGGCGATTCATTTTTTCTATCTTGGTTGATGAATCTTGTGATATCTCGATGAAAGAGTAGAAGGCTATTGTATTGCGTTATCTAAGTAAAAATGGCTGTGTAGTAGAGCGTTTTGTGGGCTTGGAACATGTTACAAGTACAACGACTCTCTCACTTAAAGATGCAGTTGATCTCTTTTTTCTAGACATGGGTTGAGTACTTCTAGATTGCGAGGTCAAGGTAATGATGGAGCTAGTAATATGCAAGGAGATTTTAGTGGATTAAAACGCTTATTTTAAATGAGAACCCCTATGCTTTTTATATTCACTGTTTTGCTCAACAACTTCAACTTGCTATTGTAGCCGTAGCCAAAAAACATACTCCAGTTGCAAGTTTATTCCTTACAATTGCTAGTGTCATCAATGTTGCTGGAGGTTCTTCTAAACGGTGTGATATGCTTCATCAATTACAAGCAGATAAGATTATTGAAGCTCTTGACAATGGCGAGATATTTACCGGAAAAGGATTAAATTAGGAAACCATGCGTAAGCGTTCTTCAGATACACGTTGGAGCTCTCATTATGAGCAAAAATTTGAAGCAAATAATTTGTTGGGTATGATACAATCCTTTGATTTTGTTTTTACTCTCTATTTGATGATAGCCATATTAGGAATCAAAAATGATTTGTCAAAAGCATTACAAAGGAGAGATCAAGATATTATGAATGTCATGACTTTGGAGAAAATATGCAAGCAAAGTTACAAATGATGCGAGATGAAGGATGACAGACATTTTATGGCGAAGTTTCTTCTTTTTGTGAAAAAAACAAAATTGATGTTCTTAGCATGGATGATACGTTTATACCTCGAGGGAGATCAAGGCGCAAAGTTCAAACAGCGACGAATTTGCACCATTTTCATGTTGAGTTGTTTTATTCAGTTATTGATATGCAACTTCAGGAGTTAAATGATCGTTTCATTGAGGCGAATACTGAGCTTCTACTTTGTATAGCTTGTTGCATATCATTTAACCTCAGTGAAATGATCATTTAACTCCTGAAGTTGCATATCAATAACCGAATAAAACAACTCAACACGAAAATGGTGTAAATTCGTCACTGTTTGAACTTTGCACCTTGATCTCCCTCGAGGTATAAACGTATCATCCATGCTAGGAACATCAATTTTGTTCTTTCACAAAAAGAAGAAACTTCTCCATAAAATGTCTCCCATCCTTCATCTCACATCATTTGTAACCTTTGCTTGCATATTTTCTCCAAATTCATGGCATTCCCAATATCTTGATCTCTCCTTTGTAATGCTTTTGACAAATCATTTGTGATTCCTAATATTGCTTTCATCAAATAGAGAGTAAAATCAAAATCAAAGGATTGTATCATACCCAACAAACTATTTGTTTCAAATTTTTGCTCAGAACTCGACCCCTCCTCTGCAATTATCTCAAGAAGATCAACTGTAGACGAGAACATAGTTATCAAACTAAGTAGAGAATCATAATAAGAGCTCCAATGTGTATCTGAAGAATGCTTAAGCGTGGTTTCCTGATTTAAGCCTTTTCCAGTAAATATCTCGACATTGTCAAGAGCTTCAATAATCTTAGCTGCTTGTAATTGATGAAGCATATCAAACCGTTTAGAAGAACCTCCAGCAACATTGATGACACTAGCAATTGTAAGGAATAAACTTGTAACTTGAGTATGTTTTTTGGCTACGGCTACAAGAGCAAGTTGAAGTTGATAAGCTAAAAAGTGAATATAAAAAGCATATGGGTTCTCATTTAAAATAAGCATTTTTAATCCACTGAACTCTCCTTGCATATTACTAGCTCCATCATAACATTGACCTCGCAATCTAGAAGTACTCAACCCATGTCTAGAAAAAAGCGATCAACTGCATCTTTAAGTGAGAGAGTCATTGTACTTGTAACATGTTCCAAGCCCACAAAACGCTCTACTACAATGTCACGCCCCACTTCCCAAAATGACGGAAGCGAGACGTGACTAAGGTCTGTATGGGCCGAAGCTGTGAAGCTCGGATCCAATAAGCGTCTATGAGGAACACCAAAGATAGGAACATGTTCTTGTATATATAAAATTCGGAACAACAGAAAGTACTGAAAGAAAGATGCATTCATTTTATTCCACAAAGATATCCAGAAGTATAAGAGTCTAAAAAGGAAATAATGCCCCGCATGGCTACAACTGCAGAAAGGAAACTAATGGTGCAACACACCCAGCCTAGACAAAAGTAAACGGTGCTACGCACCCGAACTAGAAAGCGATAAAACCTCCGAGGATCAGCAACATGGAAGTAGCTCTAGGACTGGTCCTCGTCAGGAAAGTACTCCGGGTCAACGTCCTCCGGCTCCAAGTCCTCAGGTAGCTCTGGCTCGTCTACATACTCTGGCTCAGTAGCTGACGTACAACACCCAAGAGAAAAGGAGCTGTACGTCAGGTAAAGTCTATGAAGAGAAGGTGAGACTCTACAGCAAGTGTGAAACAATTTTCTAAACAATGTTTTACTGGTTGATTACATGTAGTTGCGATGACATGGCAATTATACTATTATACAAGGAAAGTAAAAACTGAGCAGAAAAGTAAACGTGACAGGTAATAGCCGTAGCGTGTGCTACTGGCTACAAGACAAGACAAGACAAGACAAGAAGTACCGTGTGTGTCACGAAGGGTTCACGCCTTACGGTTTGAGGACGGCCAGACCCTCTCAACCGTGCGAACGCTCAACCTTACCCCAAACCCGAGTGCTCAAGAACAAGACAATATAGGACCACTCACTCTAGCTTGGTGAGTGCCTCTATCCCCACGGTCTGTAGTATGCCTCTCACTCCATTGGTGAGCGACGAACGTTCCGTAGGTGAAACTGTAACTGGGACCACTCTCTTTAGCTTGGAGAGCATCCGAAACGCCCGTAGGATTTTTTGTAACATTTCATGACATGACAAGTGGTAAAGAGTTGTTCATTCTAGGGGGTCCATACGCACACATGCATAGATAGAACCAATGGTGTCAGTTGTTGTTGTTTGTGCTTAGACTTCGTCGTCAAGTTTAAGCAGTCAAGGGGGGTCCCGGATGCTATCATTTCACATCCGGTTCTATTTAGTAGTACTTTTACACTTTAAGGGGTGATGGCCTAAACGTGGCCGGAAGTACGCAAGTGGGAACACTTGCCTGCGGTAGCGAGTGAGTCGTCGATCTGGATCGTCTCGTCGAAGCGGTACGTCAGCGATGGTTAGTCTGAAACAAGCCAACGGCGGTGTCAGAACGTGTTTTTCATCAATCCTATTATGGTAAGTTTCTAAGTTCAACGGGGCTACCCTAATAGTTCGAAGTCACGATTTTTGATTTGATCCGTTCCGCCTAATTGACGATTATCTTATGTGCACAGATAATCAAGTCCATTCGTCGATTTATAGAGTTGAACATCGTTTTAAAGAGCGTAAAGTAAACTTTAGTTAACGTTGGCAATTTTTAGAATAAGTTTTGTTTTGCTACGATTTGGGTTCTTACTACGAGTTAGAGAACCAAACCTTTACGGTGTTTGAATGTAGATCGGACGTCGGGTCTGAACGGCGATAGATCTGCGTTGGCAACGATGTCTCGGCCGTGGATAGTGCAGCGAGACTGGGACAGACAACGAGGGAAAGGCGAGAACAGCAAGTATGGCGTCGGGATCTCTCCGGTTGCAGGTAGCGCAACGAATCAACACGGTGGCGGCAACGACGTCGGGGAAAACACGTGAGATCTGCGACGTGCGTGGACTCCTAGGAGCAAGAGGGAATGCCGAAGATTGGAGGAGGTCGAAGGGGGGTTGCTCGGCCTGATGGGTGGCTGCCGGGGGCTGCATGCAGCGGTGTCCTGCCGTGAGAAGGTGAAAAGGATAGTTTTCGTGCCGGGGTCGCTGTTTTGGATCGCAGCGGAGATGTGGCGGCCTGAGGGGCAAGGGGGCACTTGCAGGTGATAGAGGGGGGTCAAGGGGGGTCTGTTGGTGGTGGAGCTGGTCGCCGGCGACGGCCAGAGGGCGGCGGCCGTGAGCAACTTCCTACAGGATGGCGAAATTGGGTTGTTGCGGGTTTTTAGGGGGAGAGAGAGAAGGAGGGAGAGAGGAAGGGAGAGGGGGTTGCCAGAGTTAGGTGGGGGGTGACCGGAGCCCTCGCCGGTGGCAGCAAGGTCAGGCGTGTGGGGAAGAAGGGTGCGACGGCTGGGAGTTGTGCGTGCCCTAGGTTATCTCACGAGTGGGTTTTTAAAATGCTAAGTTTGCTAAATAGGGATGTATATAAGTGATGGGGGAGAGAGAGTGTGAGAGAGGGTGTGCAAAGAGGTGGAAACTGAGGTGAGGATGGCCATATGAATCTCATATGATACGTAAGAATCTCCTTTGATTTGGGTTAAGTTTGAATTTCAAAAATTGATTAGGCTAATTGGGTTTCGAATGTTATTAGTGGGTTAGGTTGGGCTAACGGTGTCCGAAAATTATGAAAAAAAATATCGAGACGACTGTGACGACGAGAGGCTCGGGGGTACGGTGGTCGATCACATGCTAAGTTCACGGAGAACGAACTAAAAATAAAAAGATCCAACGACGAAGTCTAAAGTCGCGACGCCCCTTCAATCAAAGCTGATTTGTGAGAGAACGACCCGTGAAATTACGTTTACAAAAAATCCCACAAATAACTACTCTCTCAGAGGGTCACAACGACATATCACATCGCATGTTTCGGATACAAGATGAAGTCAAATAAAATACACGTACGAAAAATAGCGTACACGCAGAAATACATAAGATCGGAAAACAACAGTTACATCCTATCCACCTTAAGAAATAATTCCGCCCTTGAAATCAACATCAACTACTGCTCAGGAAAAAGATGCGGGTAGCGCTCTCTCATCTCATCCTCGCGCTCCCAAGTGGACTCTCCAGGTGATCCGTGACGCCACATCACTCTCACCAGGTCGACTACCTTGTTCCTCAACTGCTTCTGTCGACTGTCCAAAATCTGCACTGGCTGCTGATCATATGTCAGGTTCGGACGGACCATGATTTCTAAAAAATCAACAGTGTGAGATGGATCTCTGACGTATCGACGTAGCTAAGATACGTGAAAAACATCGTGAACTCCCTCCAAAGATGGTGGCAGAGCAAGGCGATATGCCACTGCTTCCACATGCTCCAGCACATCGAACGGTCTAATATACCTCGGACTCAGCTTTCTCTTCTTCCCGAAATGAATGACTCTGCGGTTCGGAGAAATCTTCAGGAAGACATGATCTCCCAGCTGAAACTCCAAAGGTCGTCTCTTGGTGTCTGCCCAGTGCTTGTAGCGGTCCTGAGCTTATCCCTGATGTCCCTCACGACATCCACAGCTTCCACAATCATCTCCGGACCCAACAGCTCTCGATCTCCGATGTCATCCTAGCTCAGTGGCAATCGACATTTCCTTCTATATAAGGCATCAAATGGCGCCATGCCAATACTCGCCTGATAGCTGTTGTTGTATGAAAATTTCACCAAGTGAAGATTGTCCTCCTATGAACCTTTTAGATCGAGCGTACAAGCTCTCAGCATATCCTCCAGGATCTGAATATTCCTCTCAGACTAGCCGTCGGTCTGCGGGTGGTACGCCGTGCTGAAGCTCAGACTTGTACCCAAATTCTCATGCATACTCTTCCAGAATTGAGATGTAAACCTCGAGTCTCTACCAGACACGATGCTCACTGGGACTCCATGTAAGCGTACAATCTCCTATATGTACACGGTCTACAACACGAACTAAACTCAAGGAGGAAGTATAATAGAGAAGTAAAATAAAATTTACCTCTAGATATTTCTTCGCCAAGACTTCCGTAGACTATCCCACTCGGAAAGGATGAAGTGTACAGACTTGGCCAATCGATTAACGATCACCCAGACTGCGTCGTTCTGCTTCAGGCTCCGAGGTAGGCATGTCACGAAATCCATCGTGATGTGTTGCCACTTCCACTCCGGAATAGGAAGTGGTTGTAGTAATCCTGCTGTTCGATAGTGCTCTGCTTTCACCTGCTTGCATACCAGACATTTGGCAACGCTCCGTGCCACACTCCTCTTCATGCCAATCCACCAATAATTCAGACGGAGGTCCTTATACATCTTGGTGCCTCCAAGATGTATGGAATAAGGTGAGCTATGAGCCTCGCTCAACAACTCCTCTTTAATGTCACCTGCAAGCATGCAGAGCCTACTGCCGTACCTCAGTGAAGCATCCTCGTGAATAACAAACTCTATCCGAAGTCTAGTTTCCACCTGCCTTCTGATCCTCTGCAGCTTCGGATCTCCTGCCTGTGCTGCCTTGATACGATCCACGATCATAGACTGAATCTGTAAACACATCAGTGAAATGATCACTCCAGGTAGGACAAACTCGATGTCCATCCCTCTCAGCTCCTGCTGTACTCTCCAATCGGCTATATGCATCATCACCGCGGGGAGTCTGCTCAAGGCATCTGGCATAACATTCACCTTCCCTGGGTGATACTGTAGATCTATCTCGTAGTCAACCATAAGCTCCAACCATCGTCTCTGACGCATGTTGAGTTCTTTCTGAGTAAAGATGTACTTCAAGATTTTGTGATCGGTGAAGATTTTCATGCTCTCACTCAGCAGGAAGTGTCTCCAGATCTTCAATGCAAATATCACCGTAGCTAACTCCAAATCGTGCGTCAGGTAGTTCTTCTCATGAGTCTTCAACTGACGAGAAGCGTACACGACCACGTGACCATGCTAATGCAAAATGCATCCAAGGCCCTTTCCTGATGCATCACAATATATCTCAAAACCACTGCTCCGATCCGGTACAGCCAATACCGGTGCTGTGGTCAACCTCGCCTTCAAGATACTGAAGGCCTCCTCACAAGCTTCTGACCAACAGACCTCCACATCCTTCCTCATCAGCTTTGTCATCGGCTCTGCAATCCTCGAGAAATCCTTGATGACCCGACGATAATAGCCGGCTAAACCAAGGAAGCTCCTAATATTTGACGCTGACTGCGGAGTCTGCCAATCTCTGACTGCTCTGACCTTCTCCGAATCCACAGATATGCCATCTCCAGACACTACGTGTCCCAGGAATGCGACTCTGTCCAACCAGAAATCGCACTTACTATATTTGGCATACAGCTTATGATGCCTCAGTGTCTCCAATACTGTCCTCAGATGACAGCGGTGCTCTTCATCCGACTTCGAGTAAATAAGGATTTCGTCTATAAAGATGACGACAAACTTATCCAGGAAGTCATAGAAAATTAAGTTCATCAAATTCATGAACACAGCTGGAGCGTTGGTCACACCGAATGGCATGACCACGAACTCATAATGTCCGTACATTGTCCTGAAAGCTGTCTTCTGAATATCATCCTTATTCATCTTCAGCTGATGGTATCCGCTCCTTAAATCCAATTTCGAGAAAACTCTCGAACCTCCAAGTTGGTCGAAAATATCATCGATACACGGCAGCAGATACTTATTCTTCACGGTCACAACATTCAGACCACGGTAATCCACACACATCCGATGGGATCCATCCTTCTTCTTCACGAGCAAGACCGGTTCACCCTACGGTGACACACTAGGGTGAATGAATCCTTTCTGCAGCAACTCATCCAATTGCTTCCGCAGCTCTTCAAGCTCTGCAGGAGCCATACGATACGGCGCCTTCGATACCTGTTGTGCTCCCGGCATAAGATCTATACTAAACTCTAAAGCTCTGTCGGGTGGCAACCCTGAGATATCCTCCGGGAAGACGCCGTCGAAATCTCTGACGACTACTAGTTGACTGATCTTCATCTGCATAGCTGCAACAATTGGCTCCTCTGGCTTGGCCCGGAATTTGATGGGCCCAAGCGATTTATCTCTGCTATGGAACTCGAACTCCGGATGGCCTGGAATCCTGAATACCACCTTCTTGCAGTGGTATTCAATCGAAGCATAGAAGTCTCCCAGCCAATCGATGCCAAGAACGACATCGAAATGTGGCAGATCATGGACAATGAAATCTGCATATAGTTCGTGTCCACTGACCACCAACGGGATCGATTGACAACCCAAATTCACAGTCACCACTCTGTTCCCTGTAACGATGTCCCAACACTTTGGAAGTGTATGGGTGGGAATGGAATGCCTTGTTGTGAATCTCCGGGATATAATGCACATATATGCACCAGAGTCGAACAAGGTCAAGGCCGGTTGGGACGACACTAGAATAGTGCCTAAGGTATAAAAGAACTATGGTCAAACCACTACCAACCAACTAGCAAGGACAACAAACATTGCAAACAATATAATCTAAACTATAAAAGGAAAGACTAGATTCAAATATATACCTGCAATGACACCATCCAAGTCTTCAGCCTCAACAGCTGTCATGGTGTAAGCTGGCCTCTGGGGTTGCACTGCCTGCCGAAACATCTGCTTCTGTGGTGCTAAGGGTGGTCCACGGATAGCAGCTCCTCTCTGAACTGGGGCAGGTGCTCTACTCTATAGTGGAACTGGCGCTCCGACTACAGCATGACACGATCTCGGGCAATCTTTAGCAGCGTGAGAGGCATCCCCACACACTAAGCACAGACCCAACTTCTTCCTGCAATTGATCTGAACATGCCCTGGCTTGCCGCAGTAGTGACACGGACCCTTGACCTGGCTCTGCGCAGGTACTCCTGGCCTCTTGAAAGGCACTGACTGAACTGGTCTCATAGCTGGCCTAGCAGGAGGCCTGAACTGCTCCATCTGACGCCTTCCTCCACCAGCTGGAGGATCAGGGAGGCGTGCCACAGTCTCATAATTCATGGCTGCATTCAATATTGCTCCCATAGTCGAAAAGTCTGCCGAGGACATGGAAGCCTGATTCTTTGGGTGCAGCCCCTGTTAGAACCGATCAGCTCGGTTCTCTTCCTTCTTAACCATATGCGAGGCGAAACGACTGAGCATCTTGAACTCTGCCTCGTACTCATCAACCGTCATATTTCCCTGCTTCAGATTCATAAATCGGCTCAAAAGCTCTCTCTTTGCAGCCTTGGGGAAAAACTTCTCTCGTAACATGGACTTGAAATTCCTCCACTCGACTGGCTTCTCCAGGTGCCTCTTCAACTTGCCACCAGTTCCTAGCATTCTTGGTCAACTGCATCTTGGCTATCTCCACCTTGGAATCCTCAGGAATCTTTGCAGCTACCAGCTTCTCTTCTGTGCTCTGAATCCACTCATCAGCACCTAATGGTCCTTCCCTCCCAGAAAATGTCTTCGGCTGAAGCTCATTGAACTGCTTCACTCCAGGAGCAGCTCGAGGTACAGGCGGGGGCTGTTGTGTTGCAACCGGAGCAGCTCGGGTAGCACGGTTGGACTGCTCAACCAAGTGATGCTGAACATCCAACATCTCTCTCATAACGCCCAGAAATTGGCGAAACTCGCCACCTTGGCCATCCATGGCCCCGTCAGCGAAGATCCGGCTCGGGTATTGCGTCCTCCTGCCATCCTATTGACAGGAAAAACCGAAATTAGACTCATACATGATAAACTGAATATTAAAAATAAATGCGAGTAATACTATTGCTACGAACTTTTATAATTGCAAGACCTGCATGGACCACCGCTAAAACCTGTCACGCCCCACTTCCCAAAACGACGGAAGCGAGACGTGACTAAGGTCCGCATGGGCCGGAGCTGTGAAGCTCGGACCCAATAAGCGTCTGTGAGGAACACCAAAGATAGGAACATGTTCTTGCATATATAAAATTCGGAACAACAGAAAGTACTGAAAGAAAGATGCATTCATTTTATTCAACAAAGATATCCAGAAGTTAAGAGTCTAAAAAGGAAATAATGCCCCGCCAGGCTACAACTGCAGAAAGGAAACTAATGGTGCGACGCACCCAACCTAGACAAAAGTAAACGGTGCTACGCACCCGAACTAGAAAGTGGTAAAACCTCCGAGGATCAGCAACATGGAAGTAGCTCTAGGACTGGTCCTCGTCAGGAAAGTACTACGGGTCAACGTCCTCCGGCTCCAAGTCCTCAGGTAGCTCTGGCTCGTCTACATACTCTGGCTCAGTACCTAATGTACAACACCTAAGAGAAAAGGAGCTGTACGTCAGGTAAAGTCTACGAAGAGAAGGTGAGACTCTACAGCAAGTGTGAAACAATTTTCTAAACAACGTTTTACTGGTTGATTACACGCAGTTGCGATGAAATGGCAATTATACTATTATACAAGGAAAGTAAAATCTGAGCAGAAAAGTAAATGTGACAGGCAATAGCCGTAGCATGTGCTACTGGCTACAAGAATAGACAAGACAAGACAAGACAAGAAGTACCGTGTGCATCACAAAGGGTTCACGCCTTACGATTTGAGGGCGGCCAGACCCTCTCAACCGTGCGACCGTTCAACCCTACCCCAAACCCGAGTGCTCAAGACAAGACAATATAGGACCACTCACTCTAGCTTGGTGAGTGCCTCTATCCCCACAGTCTATAGCGTTCCTCTCACTCCCTTGGTGAGCGACGAACGTTCCGTAGGTAAAATTGTAACAGTAACCACTTTCTCTAGCTTGGAGAGCGTCCGAAAAGCCTGTAGGCTTTTTGTAACATTTCATGACATGACAAGTGGTAAAGAGTTGTTCATTCTAGGTGTTCATTCTAGGGGGTCCACATGCACGCACGCACAGATAGAACCTAGGGTGTCAGTTGTTGTTTGTGCTTAGACTTCGTCGTCAAGTCTAAGCAGTCAAGGGGGTCCCAGACGCTATCATTCCACATCTGGTTCTCTTTAGTAGTACTTTTATAGTTTAAGGGGTGATGGCCTAAACATGACCGAAAGTACGCAAGTGGGAACACTTGCATACGGTGGCGAGTGAGTCATCGGTCGGGATCGTCTCGTCAAAGCGGTGCGTCAGCTATGGTTCGTCTGAAATGAGCCATCGACGGTGTCAGAACATGTTCTTCATCAATCATATTATGGTAAGTTTCTAAGTTCAACGGGGCTACCCTAATAGTTCGAAGTCACAATTTTTGATTTGATCCGTTCCGCCTAATCGATGACTATCCTGTCTGCACAGATAATCAAGTCCATTCGTCGATTTCTAGAGTTGAACATCGTTTTAAAGAGAGTAAAGTAAACTTTAGTTAACATTGGCGATTTTTAGATTAAGTTTTGGTTTGCTACGATTTGGGTTCTTACTACGAGTTAAAGGACCAACCTTTACGGTGTTTGAACGTAGATCGGACGTCGGGTTTGAACGACGATAGATCTGCGTCGTCAACGATGTCTCGGTCGCGGGTAGCACAGCGAGACTAGGACGGACAACGAGGTGAAGGCGAGAATAGCGAGTATGGCGTCTGGATCTCGCCTTTGATATAGCCACCTCGTAGCTGAGCTATGCAAGCAGCGTTGTACTTGAACATGGTAGTAGGTTCAAGGTCCACAGACTTCAATCTGGTCGTCACCAGGATGTGATCTACAACTGACCGTAGCCAAACACATTCTCTACTTGCTTCATGAATGGCGATGATCTCTGAGTGATTAGATTAGGTCGTCGTCATGGTTTGCTTAACAGATCTACAGGAAATGGATGTCCCACCATGGGTAAACGCGTACCCTGTCTGTGACTTTGCATTGTGAGGATCAGACTTGTAACCTGCATCAGCATAACCAACAAGTGCGGAGGATAATCCATTTTTGTAAAAGAGTCCCAAATCTGTAGACCCTTGGAGGTAGCACAGAAGGTGCTTCACCCTGGTCCAGTGGTGTTGCGTAGGCGCTACACTGTATCTGGCTAGGAAATTTACTGCGAACGCTATATCGGGACGCGTGCAGTTGGCCAGATATAGAAGTTCTCCAATATCACTCAGATAAGGGACTTCTGGACCAAGTATATCCTCCCCCTCTTCCAGCGGCCGGAAGGGGTCTTTATGTGCATCCAGAGATCATACCACAATAAGTGTACTAAGTGGATGACATTGGTCCATATGAAACCTTTGCAACATTTTCTTCGTATATGTAGTTTGGTGTAATAGGATTCCGTCTTTTAGATGTTTAATCTGTAAGCCAAGGCAAAATTTTGTTTTGCCTAGGTCTTTCATTTCGAATTCTTTTGTCAGGCTTACAGATATCTCAGCGATCTCTTCAGAAGATCCTATGAGATTCAGATCGTCTACGTAGATGCTATTATGACGAATCCTTTTCCCTTTACTCTTATAAAGATGCAAGGGCAGACTTCATTATTGTTGAATCCTTGTTGTACAAGGAATTTACTTAGTCTGTTATACCACATCCATCCCGATTGTTTAAGACCATACCATGATCTTTGAAGCTTAACAAAGTAGACGTCCCGAGGTCTATCTTTTAATTCTGCAGGCACTGAAAACCCATCAAGAAGTTTTATGTATATCTCCTTGTCGAGATTATCATATAGATATGCAGTCACAACATCCATTAGCTGCATATCTAAACCTTCCTTTGCTGTTAAGCTTATCAGGAATAGGAAAGTGATCGCATCCATGACCGGGGAGTATGTTTCCTCATAGTCAATACCCGGTCTTTGGGAAAATCCTTGCGCTACAAACCATGCTTTGTAGCATGCGATATCTTTATTTTCATTTCTTTTCCTCACGAATACCTATTTGTATCCCACAGGTTTGACACCAATAGGTGTCTGGACTATTTTCCCAAAGACTTTGCGTTTCTTAAGCAAGTCCAGCTCAGCTTCTATTGCCTGATTCCACTTTGGCCAATCATTTCTACGTTTGCATTTAGCAACGAAATGTAGATCATGATCATCGTTGCTTCCGACGACGTGAATAGCAATATGAAATGCAAAGTCATCGTCGACGACTGTACTCTTTCTGTCCAACACATCTCCTGTACGTAAATAATTTAATGATATTTCAGTTTCTCCTGGCAGTTCCTCTGCAGTGGATTCCGGGAGGGATGAGGGTATGGACTGAGCTCATTTCTCTGTGGGGGTATCGTCCCAAGGTCTCCGGATATTTTTCTTTTTCTTGGATTTTTTATCCTTGGAGCCTGCTGGTCTGCCTCTTTTCTGTAAAGGTGTAGCCACTTCTACTGCTGGTGGATTGCATCCATTCTCAAGGATGTCAATCCTAGCTGGAGTATTTGCAGCAAGGATGTGTGATTTGACAATCTTCTGGTTGTCAGTATATGAGTCCGGTAATCGGTGGACAGTGTCCTGAATGTGGAGGATCTTCAAGCTATCATCTTCCATTTTTTGTTACTGGATCATAGTGGATCAAAATTTTTGTATCCCCACGTTATGATGTGCTTCTCACCAGATTTCTCAGTGTCTGGGCCCATTTTGGGGAAAATTGTCTCATCAAATTCACAGTCTTCAAGACGTGCCTAAAATGCGTCCCCTGTTTGGAGTTCTAAGTATCTTATAATTGAGGATGAATCAAACCCTACATAGATACCTAGGCGACGTTGAGGACCTATTTTGTCCTCTGTGGTGGTGCAATAGGGATGTAAATTGTGCAACCGAAGATTCTCAAATGAGAAATGTTTGGTGGCCCTCTATATTCAAGTTGCATTGGAGAGAGACTCTGACCTGCAGCGGGTCTTATTTTTATTAACGATGCAGCATGCAGAATTGCATATCCACATGCATCCACCGGCAACTGGGATTTCATTAACAATGGACGTGTAATCCATTGGAGTCTTTTTATCAGTGACTCTGCCAACCCATTCTGGGTATGAACATGTGGAACTGGATGTTCAATTTCTATTCCCGTTGCCTGGCAGTACTCTTGAAATGACCGAGAGGTAAATTCCCCAGCATTATCCCGACGTATTTTCTTTATATGGTTGTCTGGAAAATGCGCCCGCAACTTTATAATTTGTGCCAGTAGCTTTGGAAAAGCTAAGTTGTGGGTTGATAGTAGACACACATACGAATATTTTAAAGATGCACCAATCAGTACCATAAAGTACCGAAATGTCCCACTAGGGGGGTAGATAGGTCCACATATGTCTCCATGTATTCTTTCGAGGAAGCTTGGAGACTCGATATCCACTTTTAGTGGTAATGGCACTGTTATTAATTTCCCATTGAAGCAGGGGATGCAAGGGAATTCTCCCTTCTGAAGAATCTTTTGGTTCTTCAGGATATGCCCATGGGATTGTGATAAGATGCAGTGCATCAGCACAGATCCAGGGTGGCCAAGTCTATCATGCCAAAGTAAAAACTTGGCTAATGTCGGGCACTTCAGGTGCTCCGTCAAGTTAGCTTCCTCTCTCCAAATCTTTGTATGGTAGAGGCCTGATGAAAGGCTCTCAAAACGTTCAAGTATAGATTTTACTCATTTTTCTTGATACGTTACATACAGTAATTCTTTTTCATTTACATTTGTTGTTTCCAAATAGAATCTGTTTAAACGGATATCCTTGAAACTTAGTAAGTTTCGGTTGGAGTTCGGAGAGAATAGTGCATCTTTTACTTTAATTTCCGTTCCATTAGGGTGCAACAAGGTTGCATTCCCAGAACCTTCAATTATATTCGATGGCCCTGAAATTGTATTTACAGGGCTTTTGTATGGTATAATGCTATGAAAATATCACTTATACTGAAGGATTGTATGGGTCAAAGCACTGTCTACCAAGCAGTCATGAGAGCAATCCATCTATAAAGATGAATAAAACATTTGCATTTCAGGAACATAAACTTTATTCATTCAAATTCAAATTACTTAATTCAAAAGCTCTCATAACATGAAATGTTCTAAACAATCTGCTAAGATAACAATAGAAGGCTTATCCAGTAGGTCATCAGTTTCAAAGTCGACAGCTGTAAACTTGACTGGAGCATCAGATGTCACCAGGTTTGTTTCAGCTTTCTTTTTCTTGTTTTCTTTATACAACTTCTGGAGATGCTGCGAAGTTCGGCACACTCTAGACTTGTGACCTTTCATGCCACAGTTATGGCACAGGTCTTCCCAATCCCTCTTGGGTGGGGGTGCATCATTCTTCTTGTTGTCATTTCTGCGCCAGGTGAACTTGAGCTTTCCTTCATTTCTTCGCTGCTGGACTTGGCCCTTAGCCCTTTTGTTCTGTCCCCCCTTTCTGTGGTCTTTCTTTTCTTTTATTATCTCTCTTCTTTCAAGAAGAAGAGGCGTTGTGAGCTTTTGGGAGGGGGACAGTGCTAGGGGGCGCATGTTGTAAGTGGCGAGGAGAAGCTCTCTGTTTTGTTCAGCCATGAGCAAATATGACAGCAGCTCAGAATACTTGGTGAACTTTCGTTCATGGTATTGCTGATAGGCTCATATTTTACACTTTATTTCTGCATATTTGAATGCCATTTCAATTGCTCATATCGCGATTTTCACGATTATTTACGATGTTTCGATAATTTTCACTATTTCTATTTTTCGTCTGATTTTAGGAGATATGTAGCAATCGGGTGCAATTTGGAGCCTAGAGCACTTGCACACGTACCGGAGCATCGCGCATGATCATATTGGAGAGTTAACGACGCTGGAGGATGAGTGGAAGAAGAAGGGCGTCTAAGGAATCGACGAGGAAGCGAGGAGAAGAAGAAATGGGCTCTGAAACAGGCCACTCAGCCGAGCAAGGCAGCTCACTCAACCGAGTGAAGCAGTCTACTCGGTCGAGAAAAACTGACACGACAACATCTGCCAGCCTGAGTACCACAATGTATTCGGCCGAGTGGTGAATTCCACTCGGCCGAGTAAGAACTCCATGTTGCTCCAAGTGGAGGCCAAGATTTTGAAGAGAGCCAAGCTGACTTCTCTATTTTTCTAGACGATCTGCAGACTGTCATACTCGGCCAAGTAGAATTCTCACTCGGCTGAGTAAGATTCCCACTCGGTCGAGTGGTGCAGACGCCCACTCGGGAAAACTAGGGTTTCTGGCGGCGCAGGGCCCGTTTGGTCTGTATTTTTTGGTTCTTTTGGGCATGCATTTAAGCCCAGTTTTGTCTCCAGCCCAAGGGGAGACCAGACAGACTTCTTAGAATGATTTCTTTTGAATTTTTAGTTCTAGTTAAGCTTTTGAATTGGCGAGAGATTGAAGATTGGATCTTAATTTTCTATTGAAAGCTTCTTTGGCGACATTGATTTGTCTTGATCTCTTGCAAGTTGTGATTTTTATGCAATATCTCTTATTGAATCTTGATTGCATGATGAATTCTATTGTTGTTCTTGCTTTTCGATCGATTTTTAATATAATTTGCGAGTAGTTCCTTTGCTCTGGGGCAAAGGGATGAACCCTATGGATCTAATGTTTGAATTGTGAGATCTATTGAATTGCCATGATACTAGGCTTGTTAGAAAGGTTACATCTTGATTAATTTACTACAGATAGATAGGGATTTCTCTTGGATCTCGTGAGCTCGACCGAGGATCTTGATTCAAGGAAAGCCCTAGATATTTGATTTAGCATTATAATCGAAATCTCATAGATTTAGTGCGTGACGACAACCAAAGCTAGCATTTTTATTGTTCTCCTATACTCATATTCATTGCACGATAGTGAACGGATACGAACTATTAAGATCTAGATCTGAACTCAAGTTACGCAACAGCGAGCTTGAGTTGGGATTGGACGAACTTGCCGACCTTAATGCTAGTGGTCTAGACTAGGCTTGTGCGACAGCGAGGCTCTATTTTAGATTGCTATAGACCTACAATAGCACGACATCGTGCGTGGGTTCTCCAATTAGTTGCGGCAAGTTCACCTTAACTCAAGCTTGATTGCATGGTATTTCATAACTCACGATGATTACTTGAAAAGCCATAGTGGGGATTCCCTAGTCCTAGACATCTCTATTATATTGAATTTACATTGATACTCGAACGATTGTTACACCATCCCTTTCCAAACAATTTTTCCACCAAATAGCTTAGTAACCAAAATAAAGTACTGTCATTAGTCATCCCTGTGATTTGATACCTGCTTGCCACTTAACCGTGCACTTGCGGTAAAGCTACATTGTTTCTAGGTGTATATCCGGGAGCGATCAAGTTTTTGGCGCCGCTGCTGGGGAGGCGACGGTATTTTATTTTTCTTTACTTAGCTATTTTTCTTTCTTTATTCTCTTTTATTCCTCTATTGCGCTAACGAATCTTTCTAGTTTCTCTTTTCTGTGCATGAATACGAGGTCGAAGGCTTCCAAAGAAGACATACTATTTGATCCTGAGATCGAGCGCACGTCAAGGAAACTGAGAGCAAAAAAGAGATCAATAATAGAGGAAAACCAAATGGTGGAGGAAACTAGAGATGATCGATTATGGCAGACCGCTAGGCTTGTCTCCATCCGGGATAGGCTTACCCCGAACAATTCGGCTACTACAGCTTCCATACTTATGTCAGAATTGGCGGTCGCCAAGAACTTTGAACTAAAGATGGGGCTTATTGCACTGATGCAACATGATCCCTTCCATGGGAATTCTCAAGAGAGCCCGCATTATCACCTATAAATGTTCTTGGCGAAGTGCGCCACTTTTCAGATCCCGAATATGCCGGAGGATGCTATCCGGTTGTGTCTCTTCCCTTTCACTCTTCATGACAAAGATTTATATTGGCTAAGGATGAATGCTCTTGGGACATTCACCACTTGGGACGAGCTAGCGAGCGCATTCGAGAACAAATTTTACCTACCATCCAAGACCGTGAAGATAATGAACTCTTTGATGTTTTTCAAGCAAGGATCCCAAGAGTCTCTCTATGAAGCGTGGGAGCGGTTTAAAGATCTCCAACATCAATGCCCCTACCATAGCATCGACGATTGAGAGCTTGTTCACAGTTTCTACAATGGATTGCGACCGGACACAAAGATGATAATAAACGCCACTGCCAACGGAGCTATTCTATCAAAGACATCGGAGGATGCCACGGCATTGCTAGAGGAGATGGCCTCCAACAATCAGCAATGGGCTAACGAGAGGGGCCAATTAGCATCATTATCATCGAAGCCGACAAGTATCTATGAAGCAAAGGCAGTGGCCGAGTTGACCACAAAGTTTGACTCTCTCTCTAAGGTTGTGGAAAGGATTGAAATGAGGATGTGTGAGTCATATGGAGTGTCCAACACACCGACATCTGGAGGGAGCATGAGTGATTGGCAAGACCAAGGCCAAGTCATGTTTGTTGGAAGCGAGCAAAATGAAGGAGCCATGGAGCAAGTGCAATACGTCGTCGATGGGGGTAACAACGGTTATTGGGTGAACCAGGCTACCAAGGGTCAACCCAGATTTTCCTATGCCAACAACAAGGGAGCCTTGACTTCCTCTCATCAACAACCACCACCGTAACAACATCAAGCCCGCCCCCCTCAACAACAATAACCGTATCAACAAAGGCCGTCCCAACAACAACAATATCAACCAAGGCAACAAGCGGGGCCTTATAGACCCCCCGGATATAATCAAGGATGGAGGTCACAAAACCCACCGTCGGTACCACCAAGATCCGAGCACGAAGCTAGAGTTGAGGAGTTCATGGCCGAGCAAAATAAGATCAATGCGAAATTAACGGTTGGCCAAGATTCTCTCAATACTATTGTGGCGCAATTGGCAAAGCAAATTACTTTGCTCAACAAGGCTCAACAACAATTGCCAGCTCAACCGGAGAAAAACCCGAGGAGCAACACTGACATATAAATGTGGTAGTGGCGGTGACTACGAGAGGTGGAAAGGATACCACTCCCGCTATGGTTCAAGCTAAAAGCCCATGGGAGGAAATTCCGGTTGAAAAGGAGAAAATTAATGAAGAAGAGAGCCCCAAGACGGCAAATAACGAAGAAAAATCTGAAGCGGGTGAACTCAAAAGGAGCGAACCTACATGCCACACATACCGTTTCCTCAACGGTTGGCGAAGGCCAAGATGGAAAAGAGGTTCGCCAAACTTCTAGAGTACTTGCAAGGGATTAGCCTAAACATCCCATTCTTGGATGCGATAATTGAAATCTCGTCGTACGCCAAGTTCCTCAAGGACTTAATCACGGGGAAGAAGCGAACGGAAAAGGTCATGCTAGCCGAGCAATGAACTAGGTTCGCCAATAAGGAGAAGATGCCAAAGAAGATGAAAGACATCGGAAGCTTTCGGATTCCATGCACCCTTGGCGGAGTCCCCCTCCAAAAAGCATTGGCAGACTTGGGAGCGAGCGTAAGACTCATGCCGCTCACTATGTTCAAGAAGCTCAACACGGGGACTGACTTCAAAGCCAATGATATGAAGATTCAACTCGCCGATGGGCGAATTACTAGGCCAATGGGGATTGCCGAGAACGTGCCACTTCAAATACGGGTAGTTCTTTGTGTACCATGCGACTTCGTCAACATGGACATAAAAGAGGAGGGTGATATATCGCTTTACTTGGACGACCCTTCTTATGCACCGCTGGAGTAATAGTAGATGTGAGAGAAGGAACGTTGTCTCTCAACGTTGGCAACATAGCGGTTGAATTCCATCTTCCCAAGACGATGAAGCAAAGACCTTGGCCGAAAGAAGCAGACTACGTGGACCTTCTTGATTAGGTAATAGATGAAGCCATGCCTTATGCCATTGGAGACTTGCACATGGAGAGCCTTGATAGAGCCCCAACTACCGAGGACAACATCCCAAATAGAGAACCACCTGATCCTCCTGTCACGACCCGCTTCCCAGGATACCCGATAAGTACGAATCCGTATCAGGTATTCCCGAAACTACGGGTGTGAAGAAAAACGAGGAGAGAGAAGAGAAGTATTGCTCGGAACAGAAAACTCCGCAGGCCACTACGCACGTGCTGGGAAGTACAAGTAAAACTCCATCATAGATATAACATTGAGAAATAAACAGAAGTAAGATATTTCATTTATTTAATACATTGATACAGTCTTTTACATACACCATCTGTTCAAGGGGTACAAATAAGGAAAGCTACACTCAGACAACGATAATCTTATACAACTCCAAGTCCAGTTCCAACTTATACAATTCAAACATTTCATCATCACAACTCTAGCTACAAAGGTCTACCCGAAAAAGAAACACCAAAAGTACAAGTCTCTCATCATACCCCTCGCCACCCAATCCTACAACCGATCATCAACTCCAAGGCTCCAGCCGCTATCCCCAACCTGAAAAGTCAACGGGGACACGTCAATACGTGACCCAGTAGAAACTCCTAACACTCTAGTAGAACCCAGTTTTAGAACTGGTCTACCTATTTAGGGATGGTGGTCTAACAAGTAAGATTCATGGTGCATAAAAGTGATACATTCCAACATGTGAACTTAGTTATAAGAACTTGCAAAACATGCATATGAAACCACATTATGAAATGCATGTATTGAAAGGAAGCATAAGAACATGTTACCATGGGATAGCAGCATTAAAGTAAACAAAAGTAAGGACACATGAGATAATAACATTTATAAATTAAAGACAATTACTTTAAGTTGTTGATTCACATATTTGGAAACTCTGTAAACCGCAGGACGCTAAGGAGTCAGACTTCACCCAAGGTGGGTGAAAAATGGTACCTCAACCAGCGACACGAGCACTGGAGGGGCCTCTCGTAACTCCGTACCCGAATGGGACAAGGTACTAGAGCGAGACTCATCTTGGTTTTTCTGTCGGACAAACGGAGCAAACCATCATTTACCGTCATGATACGACACGAGCACACCAGTGGCCTCTCTAGCCCTCTCCAACTCCCGTTCCGGGGGCAACACATCGGGCGAGAAATTATAATTCATACGTCCGCTCCTTAACCCCTAAAGTTTACCCGTGTTTCCCCCAAACCCACATCCGGAGTCTCACCCATTTTAGAATGGACTGAGCTCCCGATGTCAAACTCTTATCCTCACTCTCAGTTTTTAATGTATTTCTTCGTTTGTCAATAAATCATCTAGCGGTCTCGACTACCGCTTTTTCATCTCTCCATCTCTTTCATAATTTCACCGATGTCGTAATTCAACAACGACCATCGTCTTCAACTCATTTCAACATCGCATAGTTCCATCAATTCCATTCACTTTCTTAATGAAGTTACAACACTAATATGATAAATTAAACAAGATGAAACTACAACACTAGCAAATGTCTTAAGTTGACATACTCAATCAAAATAAAGCTACATGCTAGCATAATGGAAAGTAATGGCATAATAACACAACCATGTATACTAGCTTGTTGCATGTTAGTAAATGACATAAGACGTACTTTAACATAACATAATATACTAGCTTTTATTTGGACAAAGCAAACATGTTAATATGCACTTTAACTTGAACACAATTTCATTTACTACAACAAATTGGAAAGCATGTGAACATAGCTACTAATTATCACATAAATAATGACAAATAATAGCATGATAACTGAATTTGAACAAAACATAAAAGAGTAATGCATGGTATGACAATAGTGTAAAATTTGAATCTGTCTAAACGGTTACAGCAGAAAGAACATCATTTTTAGCCTATCTACAGTCAGAATTGGACTCTGGTCCCTTCATGAAAGTTGTAGATATGTGTGTTTTCCTTTCACTGACCAATTTTCATAAACCTAGTTGACATATGTGATTTATGGTGGATTTTCTCCTGACAGGTATAATTTCAGCATTCTGAACCCGAAACTTAGTTCAGTTCAAGTCCATTTTTCTATCAGTTACAAGCAGATATAGAATTTTCGGAAAATTACAAAGGGAAAATTACAAGTTGAATATTTTGAAGCCAGCTTTCCAACGGCACCAAGATCATTAGGTTTTATTAAGTGTGCATGGAGTTCTACTCGTTTTACTGAAAGGTGTCAAAACTGTCTAAAACAGACCAGTTTTAGAAACTGAATTTTTATTCTATTTTTATTCTATTTTCCAGTTCGAATTTGCAAAACTTGTAAAAATGAAAGTTGTTAAGGACTTCAATATGTACAACATATATTTTTTTCATGAATTTCTACGTAGCCATTTAAGTGCAGCAAGTTACCAAAGTATCAGCCAATTATGTGTAAATTTCAGCATGAAGTTCAAAATTTAATTTCTACACAAAATCTAAAGAACTTGCTAATTAATTAAACCCTTAGTTCTAAAACTAAACCCTACTAAGGTGATAAGAATTTCTACCTTACTAGTACTCCTCCAAATAATATGTCATTGGCCCTTCTTAGTCCTTGATGGAGAGCCTCATAGTCTTCTCCTTTCAATCTCCCAATTGACCTCCAAAGTTTGGATTTTTGAGAGCTTTTTGGGGTTAATTTTGGTGTTAGAATGATAAGGAAAAGTGAGATATTGTTGGTGGTGGAACGTGAGGTGCTTGGGGTGGTGTTTGGTGGAGGGAATGGTGGTGCAAAAGGGGAGAAGGGGGAGGATAGAATTTGGACAGATTTGAGAGAGAGAGAGAGAGAGAGAGAGAGAGAGAGAGAGAGAGAGAGAGAGAGAGAGAGAGAGGATATGGTGAGAATGAGAGAAATTTTGATTTTTTTGGCTTTCTTTTGGTTTTGATTTTCTCCCAATTAATCCCATCCATTCATTTAGTCAAAGATGATGCCATGTGTTTTCTTTTTACCATGCAAGATGACACATTAGCTAGTGATGTGTCATGGTTAAAGAATTTTGGAATTTGTATTTTGTGAAAAATAAAAATACATGGGAATTACACCATACTTCTAGAATACATGGTATTTCATTCAAATACTCATATTTACAAATACCAAATGATAAGTTAAAATCATTTAAAAATAATTCCTACACCAAAATAATTAAAGAAAAATACATGAATACTCCCAAAAATTATACGTTTGCATTCATGCCAAAATACGTATAAACACGCGTACATATGGAAACGGGGTATTACATTCTACCCACCTTAAAAACAAAGTCTGCCCTCGGACTTTATACGCTAAGGGTCTGACCGTAGAATAAAATAGTCTAAGGATTTCCCTAACCAAGAAAAGCAACCAACGTTATATGTGTATACTACATACTCATATATACATACACTATAACATAGATCATGCACATATACTTACCCATTCTCATCCAAGGTTACATGTATATGCAAGAACAAATCATCACAACTCATACATAGTACTATACATTCCTCATTCATCCAAGCACTAATAAATATATCTATATGAACATGAGAACTCCCATATATACATACAGACTAATATGTATACACATGTTATCTCACCTATACATATAGACACTTGCATCATGCCGTACATAGCAATAAGTAGGATGTATAGATACACCCAAGGCATCAATATACACTCCAATATTTATACACTTATTTCACTCAATAATATGTACTTACATAAAAATTCACACAAGAACATGATCAAAGACATATATATATATATATATATATATATATATATATATATATATATATATATATATATATATATCTAAATACATACACCTCTTTATGTATTCTCACACTCCTAATATTTATATATATCTCCATCTCTTTCATAATTTCACCGATGTCGTAATTCAACAACGACCATCGTCTTCATCTCATTTCAACATCGCATAGTTCCATCAATTCCATTCACTTTCTTAATGAAGTTACAACACTAATATGATACACTAAACAAGATGAAACTACAACACTAGCAAATGTCTCAAGTTGACATACTCAATCAAAATAAAGCTACATGCTAGCATAATGGAAAGTAATGGCATAATAACACAACCATGCATACTAGCTTGTTGCATGTTAGTAAATGCCATAAGACGTACTTTAACATAACATAATATACTAGCTTTTATTTGGACATAGCAAACATGTTAATATGCACTTTAACTTGAACACAATTTCATTTACTACAACAAATTGGAAAGCATGTGAACATAGCTACTAATTATCACATAAATCATGACAAATAATAGCATGATAACTGAATTTGAACAAAACATAAAAGAGTAATGCATGGTATGACAATAATGTAAAATTTGAATCTGTCTAAACGGTTACAGCAGAAAGAACATCATTTTTAGCCTATCTACAGTCAGAATTGGACTCTGGTCCCTTCACAAAAGTTGTAGATATGTGTTTTCCTTTCACTGAACAATTTTCATAAACTCAGTTGACATATGTGATTTATGGTGGATTTTCTCCTGACAGGTATAATTTCAGCATTTTGAACCAGAAACTGAGTTCAGTTCAAGTCCATTTTTCTATCAGTTACAAGCAGATATAGGATTTTCGAAAAATTACAAAGGGAAAATTACAAGTTGAAGATCTTGAAGCCTGCTTTCCAACGGCACCAAGATCATTATATTTTATTAAGTGTGCATGGAGTTCAACTCGTTTTACTGAAAGGTGTCAAAACTGTCTAAAAACAGACCAGTTTTAGAAACTGAATTTTTATTCTATTTTTATTCTATTTTCTAGTTCGAATTTGCAAAACTTGTAAAAATGAAAGTTATTAAGGACTTCAATATGTACAACATATATTTTTTTCATGAATTTCTACGTAGCCAATTAAGTGCAGCAAGTTATCGAAGTATCCGCCAATTCTGTGTAAATTTCAGCATGAAGTTCAAAACTTAATTTCTACACAAAATCTAAAGAACTTGCTAATTAATTAAACCCTTAGTTCTAAAACTAAACCCTACTAAGGTGAAAAAAATTTCTACCTTACTAGTACTCCTCCAAATAATATGTCATTGGCCCTTCTTAGTCCTTGATGGAGAGCCTCATAGTCTTTTCCTTTCAATCTCCCAATTGACCTCCAAAGTTTGGATTTTTGAGAGCTTTTGTGGTTAATTTTGGTGTTAGAATGATAAGGAAAAGTGAGGGATTGTTGGTGGTGGAAGGGGAGGTGCTTGAGGTGGTGTTTGGTGGAGGGAATGGTGGTGCAAAAGGGGAGAAAGGGGGAGGAGAGAATTTGGACAGATTTGAGAGAGAGAGAGAGAGAGGATATGGTGAGAATGAGAGAAATTTTGATTTTTTTTTGTTTTCTTTTGGTTTTGATTTTCTCCCAATTAATCCCATCCATTCATTTAGTCAAAGATGATGCCATGTGTTTTCTTTTTACCATGCAAGATGACACATTAGCTAGTGATGTGTCATGGTTAAAGAATTTTGGAATTTGTATTTTGTGAAAAATAAAAATACATGGGAATTACACCATACTTCTAGAATACATGGTATTTCATTCAAATACTCATATTTACAAATACCAAATGATAAGTTAAAATATTTTAAAAATAATTCCTACACCAAAATAATTAAAGAAAAATACGGGAATACTCCCAAAAACTATACGTATGCATTCACCCCAAAATACGTATAAACACGTGCACATATGGAAACAGGGTATTACACCTCCCATTGAGGAAGTAATCTCGCTCACCGATGAAGAGAAGAACGACGCTGATGTCGAGAGGATTAGAGAGCTCCGTAAGCTCTCTACGGTGAAGCGTGGAGAGAAAGCGTCACTGGCAGATACACCTCAATCGCCAGGAAAGAGGAAAGATACGAAGAACGCAAGCTTGGGAGAGTCATCCCTCAACACCATTAGAGATGAGACACACATTAGAGAGGCCAAAGAAGTGCTATCATTGCACCTGAACCCTCAAGGCCTCCCTGCGAAGTTTGACATGCGCATCTGCTATGCGAAGAACATCATGCGCTAAACGCCATATCTTAAGGGGTCGAGCTCAAGACCTTAAACGAGTGCTTGTCGGGAGGCAACTTGACGATTCTGTCTTAGTATTTAGTTGAATTTTACTTTTATTTTTTAGATCTTTGTTAGTCTATAGAGTCAAGAGTCTAGGAAGAATCTGATGATGGGCTATGTTTTCCATTTCAGGAAGAAGATGATAGGAGTCCATATGAATGGAGGATGGCCATGGCGATGGAGAGCACTCCAGGGATGCACTTAACTGCCAAATGAAGGAAGGAACTAACGGGAGAGAAAGAAACAGAAAGCATTGCAAAACAGAGAATCTGGAGCTGAAAAGAGCAGCCCATTCAGTCGAGTGCCTTTGTTCACTCGACTGAGTGAAGACCCTACTCGGCCGAGTAGGGTACTGAATAGGGAAGTCTCGAAAAACACCTCTCAGCCGAGTGAATTTGACACCATTAGCTCTTAAAAATACTCTGCGAGGCCTGTTTACTCGACCGAGTAACTTATTCCACTCAACCGAGAGACGATTTCTACTCGGCCGAGTCTGAGACTGTCGCAAATTTTTTGAAAAAAACCAACTCTGTTTCTAATTACGACTCGGTCGAGTGACTTAAAACCATCATAATCCTATATAATTCGAATCGGCAGCGCTCATGATTAAATCCCCAAATCCCAAAATTCTTCTCTCTCTCTCTCTCTCTCCCCCCCGACTCGCCCGAATGTCCCCTCCACTCGCTCGAGCCGTCGCCGACTCGCCCAAGAGGCGCGACCACTGTCATCCCTGGAGCATCCTCTGCCGCCACCTCCCCTCTCTCTGCTGGCTAATGATCGCTGGAGCTCCAAGCATAAAACTACCCCCTTTCCCCTTCTTCCCATTTTGTAAGCCCAATTCATCCGAATCCCAAATTGAACCCTGTTTACGCCTATTTCTCTTGATCAACCTCTCGATTATGTGATATTCATTACTAATCCATTGGTTTTGTGCTTTAGGGTAGCTTGGGGGAGATCGAGCGCTGATTTGGAGCTGCAGGGGAGGTGTCTCTCATTCAGGTTCCTTACGAGGAGTCGCATCATTCTTGGTACACTCGTTCCCTATTTTATTTTGAGCAGGTTGTGGTTATCTGCGAGTTTCACAGCACCACGATGCCCCCACGCACTAGGTCTTGTGCACGACAGCCCGCTTTTAAGCGGAAGAGGACTGACGACCTCGGTCCTTCTACCGCTAGAGCGGACTCCCTGCCTCCTAGCGATCCATGTCCCACACTCCCGGCTCCCACTTCACCCCTTCCCCCCCACCAGTACAGCCCTCCACGGTGATCGACATGATGGGGATCACTTTCAGAGATGACGCACACCGCGTCAAATTTGAGAGGCTTTCCCAGTGTTCGATCGTCCCCTCTATGTTCGTGAACATAGATGACCTTGAGCGCCTAGGGGTACTTCAGGGGCTGCTCCAGTTGTACGACAATGTGGGGTGGCGTGACTTTCTGTCAGTGTCGGCAGACACCTACGTCCGACCGACCCTCAAGGTCTTGAGTTTTATTTGTAGGACTCACAGGGGTGCACCTTTAGCTTGATGGATCGGCAGTGCGAGATCACTCTCGATATGCTTCGTGCCTACTTCCATTGGCCCCCTGTCCCCGATCCCGACCGTGCTTATGGTCCCATACACCACACCCCTGCTTCCTTTGATACCCACACATTCTGGACCTTGATCACTGGATCCCCTATTCCCTTTGACCATAGCCAGGCTAAGGCCTCCTCTATCATCCACCCTTGCCTACAGATTACTCAGTGCCTTTTGGCAACCACCATTCTGGCGAGGTATGAGCCTGGGACGATGTCTACGCCTGAGCTCTATATGCTCTACGCGAGGACGAGAGCGAGAGCCTTCGAGGGTGACAAGGACATCTTAGTCCCTGCCATTCAGATTGATATAGCTAGCTGGTATCTCTATCGTATTGTGTCCTCTGTCGCCGCTAGGACGGTGATTTGTTATGGCGGTCTGATCACCTTGCTTGCTCCTATATGCGAGATTGAGCTTCCTACTGGCTTGCTCCGACCTTCGGGCCCCACTTCACTTTCTATAGATGTTATTGCTGTAGTGCCATGTGAAGCTACTGCACATGTACTAGAGGGGGGGTGAATAGTACTTTAAAATAATCAAGATAGTTATTCCTAATTATTGTGCAAACATACAAACAACAATGCAGAATAGACTACAAACAACAATAATAGACAAACGCAAACAAAGCATGTAACGGGTTCGGATCCACCCAAGTCTCCCCGACTTGTTCCCGGTGATCCTACGTCCCAACCACCCGGATCCCCTCCGGATACTTGAGTTAGAAACCACTAACCCAAGATTTTACACTATGAAAATCTTGTAGAAAACCTCTACAAGACCAAATCATACACAATGAAAATATGACTCCCACAACCCGGGATCACACACTTCTCTCACAACCGAGAGAACAATTCAAATATCAAATGCGATGGAATAATGAAACACTTACCACAAAATCCTATACCTTGAGTATACTTACCAAATTAGGGCAAAGAGGGATTTTGAGGAAGAAGATGTCACCAAACCCTAGCTCCAAGAAGTTGACCAGTAATGGAAGCCTAGGGTGGAGTTGGTGACCTTGGATCAAGCTCTTAGCTTGATAGGCTCACAATAGAGAGAATCTCTCTTGAGGAATTAGGGCTCAAGAAGTGAGGGAGAGATTCTTGGTGAGAAGAGAGAGCTTGGAAATAGCTTGAGAAAAATCCTCTCTTAGGTCTGAAATAACTTTGATAATGGACCTCTCACATTGCCTCAAACGAATCAGGTTTGTATTTATAGAGGCAAGAAAAATCGTGCTCAAAAGATTCCCAACGGTCATATTTCTGAAGCAGTTAGTCGGTCAAAGAAGGATCACTGACCGACTAGATTGGCAACTAGTCGGTTGGTGATTCTTCATGAACCGACTAACTGGCTCACAGCCAAAAGAGAAAGTTCCAGGCAATATGAACTAGTCGGTCCAAGAATACTTGCCAACCGACTAGTTTCACAACTAGTCGGTCGGTGAGTCTTCCTTGACCGACTAAGAGACGAAATCGAATAGGCTGGATTCAAGTACATTTAGTCGGTTTAAGAACAACTTCCAACCGACTAGTTTCTCAACTAGTCGGTCGGTCGATGTGCTTTGACCGACTAACTGTAAACAGTAACTTAGGCTGTACAGAGGCAATGATAACTCGTCGGTCTGAGAAGGATTCCTAACCGACTAGATCGTCATCTAGTCGGTCGGTGAACCTTCTTTGACCGACTAATTGATCAACAGTGCCAGGCTGAAATGAGCAAGGCATTCTAGTCGGTTCAAGAGGAATTTCCGACCGACTAGATCGTCATCTAGTCGGTTGGTTTTTCTACTTGAACCAACTAACCTGCACTAGAAGCCGAGGGAAGAAGCGATAGGCTTCGGGAAAGTTTCTACTGGCTTTTACGATAATCCTAACTCTAAGATATGAGCGAAATGAAGTTATAATGTAAGTCATACTCAAGGCTTAACATTCTATTCTATGAAGCTAGAAGACATTAAATAAAACATGACGAACCGTCTTCAAAGCTTCAATCTTCACTCTTGACATCAATAATACTCCTTGAGCTTCAATGAAGCTTCAGGCACACGATCATGCGTTTTGAGAAGTCTTGAGACGTCGCTTTAGATGTACGTATTCTTTTGGCGACGATCTCCATAACTGCGCTCACAAACAGTTAGTACATGATATTTATGTTTGCTCATCATCCAAAACCAAATCCGGGGAATCAATACTCAACATTCTCCCCCTTTTTGGTGATGACAAACCAATATAAATAATAATCAATAATAATGATTCAAAAGAAATTTACTTACTCCCCTGCATTGATGACACGTTAGTCTCGTATTAAATATTAATCATACACATCATGCAGACGAGGGAGATATGAACTATGAACCAATTATTGACATATAGGATCTAAATCCATATTTATATCTTCACTCCCCCTGAATCTAACATATCAAATTAGATTCATGGTAAATTGCTTTGAATTATTAATTAGCACATCGTCATTATTAATTCTCTCCCCCTTTGGCATAAGCAAAAAGAGCGAGAGGAGATCAACGACAAATACAATGGCTAAAACAATAAAAGCACGAGAGTCGAAGAATAAGACCACGGTCCAAATGACACCAAAGTAAAATACCAAATGTAAAATACCGAGGAAAATCAAAGCGTGCCGACGTGACCATAGTCGAAAGTCGAAAAACGAAATCATCAAACCATAGGCGAAAATCATCAAACCATAAGCGAAAATCAAAAAACGAAATCATCAAACCATAGGTGAAAATCATCAAACCATAGGCGAAAAACGAAAAACGAAATCATCAAACCATAGGCGAAAATCATCAAACCATAGGCGAAAATCGAAAAACGAAATCATCACAACTCAAATCAATTTCACTTATTGAGTTATGGAACATTCTCTCCAATATCAACATTCTTAGTTAAATAGTGCATGGAAAACAATTCTATGTTTTTATAGAAAGAATTTCTATTTAACCAAGTTAATCGTCGAACGACGAAATCAACATCAGAGACAAAAATCCAATGTGAAAACCAAATGTAGCAAATTGATACCAAAAGTAATATGCAAAAATGTTATGCCAAAATAGATAGAACATCATAGAACAATGGCATATGCAATTCTAGCATACTAATTGACACAAAATGATACCAATGTGAATATTCTAACAATGCATTTATTCAACCCACATGGATACCCAATGTATATCAAATGTAAGAATATACTTACACCATTACGCTCCCCCTACTTTGGTGCATCGCTTTAAGCACCATCAACTCCATTTGAGTGAAAATCCTTGCAAATCACAGAGTTGGTAGGGTTGGTATCCCACGGTGGATTTAACCTAGAGAACATAATTCTTGGTATCCAAAAACCCTTTTGGATCCTATGGGTTAGGCAACAATTTTAACTAACTAAATTCAAATTAACGTAACACATAGCCCAACTAAATTCAAATTCAATATGAATTTAAGTTTCAAATTAACATGCACATCCAAGATCAATATCCAATTATAAAAAATAAACCAATTCTTACCACAATTGCTTTGGTACCCATAAAATGAAATAAAACTTATGGTACCAAGCAATGAAGGGTCAATGAAGACTAACCCTTCGGAAACCAAGTCCAAGAGGACCTTGATTTCCCAACATAATCATCATTCAAAATAATGTCATTAATATACGATTGCACATACATATCCTTAGCATGCATGCTTGTGTTCTTCGGACCCCAAATAGTGTATGTCTTGGGAGTCCTAATCCTATTGGGAGCATGCATACGTTGTTGATGTCTATGTGATGCATGTCGTAGATAGGCATAAGATGCATGATGAAATGGTGCATGATGATAATCATTCACATAGTCATGAGGATGAACATATGCATGTAGATGAACACGTGCATGAGTGTGTCTCACATGGTGTGCACGTGCTCGTGGATGCGGAGCATAAAAATCATCATTCGTGCTAACATGTGGAGTAGGATGTGTGTTCCTACGTGGCATGGTATACATGAAAGCATGACCCTTTTTTTGGAGGTCCACCCAAAGTGGGTTTCTTTCCAAATGGGTGTGTGTACCTAGCAGAAGCACCATTGGTAGAAGAACTACCCATGGGGTGTTTACTCCCACTAGTAGAAGCTTCGGACGTTGGCCTAACAAAGGTGGCAGACGATTTGGATGAATCTCACATCTTATACCCCAAGCCAATGTGATGATTGGCCGGAAGTAAGTCATTTAGGATATTATCCAAATGGCCCTTACCTTTATTGAAATCATTGATTCGGCTTAATGTGCACTCATACTTCTCGGTGAGAGAATGCAAAGAAGCATCCAAGGTGGACACTTGCGATGTGAGTGCACAAACACGTGACTTGAGATTCTTATTCTCAATACTCATAGTTGAGTTTTGAGACGTCAAATCCGCTACCACATGTTCATTCGAATCCTCTATACGAACATGCTCAAGTTGAGATTTGAGATTTTCAATCTCATTTCTCAACCCTTCAACAACGGTGTCGTTGTTGACGATGATATGCTTAGGCGAGGTTTGAAGACTAGTTAACTCATTTTTAGTCTTAATAAATCTAGTAGCCAAATTAGAAAACTTATTCCAAAGTTGTTCGTTGGCTAATCTAAGTTCATCCATGGTTACCTCTTCACCTTCATCCGTGCTTTCATCCTCGCTTTCATCGGAGGAGGTCTCTTGAGCTTGTTCCTCTTTTCCCATGAAGCACGTGTGTGCTTTCTCCACTCGTTCATCATCCGAATCTCCACTTGAGGAGTCCTCTTCGGAGTCGATGAATGTGTCGACAAGTCCTTTCTTGTGCTTTCTCAACTTGTCGTACTTGGATGCCTTCCACTTCTCCTTGTGTTTGTTGAGAGGACAATCCGGCTTGATTTGTCCTGGATTGTTGCATTTATAACACACGGGAGAGGAGACATTAGTCAAAATAAATTTAGACTTATTCTTCAACTTACATTTTCGGAAGAATCGGTCGAACATCTTTGCCATATCGGCCAAAGCTTCCATGTCCAACTCTTCTTCCGATTCTTCATCATCTGTAGATGGGGCGGCCTTGTACGCAATCGCCTTTTTCTGTGGCTCGTCTTGCTTTAAGTACGCCTTCATCTTCTCCTTCATCTTGATCTTACTTTCCGTGCGTACCTCGTAAGACAACAAGGTACCCATTAGTTGTACAACCGTGTACTTATTCATATCGTTACCTTCCTCGATGGCGAAGGTACGCTTTGTAGGGATTTTCAAGGTCCCTTAGAGCTAATTTATTACTATCCGTCCTAAGTCGGACGAACAAATTAAATAAAACAGCGGAAGAAATAATTTATTAAACTATTTAATAAATAAAGCCCTAAGGAAAAATTCCCTAAGCCAGGATATCTACTGACTCGAGTTGGGTCTGACCAACTCGAGAAAGTTCTAACTACTAATTAAACCAGTTGCATATAAAATTAACTCACCTGAAATCTTGCCCTGGAGCAGGCAAGATGTTCCGCACCGTCTTGCGCTCTATGATCTGAGCCGCCCCTCAAACCGTGTTGCGTCGCTCCTCGCCGCGAACTGGATCAGCTCCCATAGCGCACCTTGCGTCCGAGCCCATCACTAGCCGTAGAAGATTTCACTTGAGTAAACCCGCGCCGTAGACTTCCGAATCAGATTCAGACCTCCCCGTTGCCTTGCTAGGACTCAGTAGGAGGACAGGAAAAATTTATAGAGGAAGAGAATAAATTTTTGTCTTGATTAAGTTTGCTCAAATATTCGTGAGCTCCTTAATCAGAGACTTGGTGCAAGAGACAAAGAGGGGAGTGCCCACCTATTTATATAGGAGGCCGGCTCCACTTCTTTCATCATGAGCAATGTGGGACAAAAGGTAGGAAGAGGTATTTGGATTAATTCAATTTAGTTAGTATAGCTTTCATAAAGCCTTAACTTTCAATCAATTAATCCTCACTCATCGTTGAGCTCTAGAGATGATACAAGTTATCATTTCAAAGAGCTAGTGATGGTGAACGTGTAGGAACAAACGGCAACGAAATCCGAGTTCGTTTGACCCCTCAAACAATTGCTCAAAGTTGAGCAAAAACTCAAATTTCGTAGCCGTCAAGGGTTTCAATAAAGAACCCTAAAATGACTTAAGTGGCGGGCGACCCGCTAAGCTTAGCGGGTGCGCCCGCCAAAGGCTACTGGGCGTGCCTGCTAGGACACGCCCGTGCGGGCACAGCCCGCTGTCACCAGCGGGCTGCGCCCGCTGCACCCAGCGGGCGGGCCCGCTGGGGCAGCGGGCCGCGCCCGTTTGCCAAGTGGGTTTTATCCCACTTCTCCCTTTGCCTTTTCTTTGCGTTTCTGGGCTCATCCGAGCTCCGATTCCTACACGGTTTGATCCTCTGGATTCCACACGAAATCCCCTCCATTCCCAACTGCTCCAAGTTCACAACCAACTTGCGATCTTAACATTCTCTTTACATCTAATGATATCCTCTATACAATCTATCTGTTACTACGACGTGAATGTTACTCGGTGTGAGACCCTACAGCCTGACCCTTACTACAGGTCGAGACTCGAAGTCTCAAGACGACAGTGACCACTAGCAGTAGGTGTCGTCCCTGTTTTGGGATCATCGATTACGTGATTGGTTCGTATAGGCAAGAGTGCCGACGAAATCACTCTGACTGTGACTGTGATAATTTCCTCAGTTTTAGTCCCTTCGTCATAACTATGTCTCTCGGCTAGTCTAGGGTATGGTATACTATCAACCCCATTAGCTAGCAGTGGTCAGTATACATCGGTCTCTGGTTCATACATGTTGTACAAGTTACAACATACCTTGGCCAAGGTTTTACCGAGAGCCGTACTGACCAGTGACACTAACTTCCCATTAACGGAAGAGACGAATCCTCTGTTGATCACTACTCAGCTCATATGTTTCGAGTGTCACCCAGCCTAAGATCTTTCATCAGGCCTAGCCTTGAAGCTAGATCTTTAGACCGAAGTGACACTGTTCACACATAGCTTCATACAATGATCTCAAGTCCTAAGGACCAACTTACCTATTATCACTTAGAGTTATTAATGATAGTTTAGTTAATGTATAACCATTTAATAACTCCTTATTTGGGTCGTTCAGTGAACTCAGCTTTTACTGAGCACCTGCGTTCTGTTTCTGACTTCAGCAAGTCGCTTGGTTATGAGACCAACTGGACAGGGACGCAATGGTCTGTCCGATGTGTTGATATCCCTTATCTCGACACATCTATAACCATGAACACTTTTAAGATTCAAGCTATTAGAGGTCAGACATTTCTCATAATCGTAATCTACATTACGAAACATATGTGACCTGACTATGAATCCAAGGGAATAATCTGAGTAATAAACAACTCAGACAACACTTTACCAGAAAGAACACTTTCATTTATTAAACAAGATGTTTCATTAAGATAAATAGCCACGAGGGCATACATTTCTCTACATCTCCCACTTGCACTCGGGCCTATTTATTTTGGTATCTCATACCATATTTACACGTTAGTTTCTCTAAACGATCACGTGCCAGCGCCTTTGTGAATGGATCTGCTAAGTTGTCTTCTGAAGAGACTCTAAGGAGTTCTATATCTTTCCTCTGCTCTATCTCCCGTATTAGGTGATACTTGCGAAGAATATGTCTGGATCTCTTGTGGAATCTAGGTTCTTGAACCAGGCTGATGGCTGCATTGTTGTCGCAATACAATGGTATTGGACTTTCAACGGCAGGAACCATCCTGAGCTGGTTAATGAACTTCTTCATCCAGACTGCTTCCTTTGCTGCATCATTGGCCGCTATGTATTCGGCTTCCATCGTGGAGTCTGCAATAGTGACTTGTTTGGAACTCCTCCAACTGACTGCTCCTCCGTTGAGAGTGAAAACATATCCTGAGATCGATTTGCTATCATCCATATCACTTTGAAAGCTGGACTCTGTGAACCATTCAACATTCAGGTGTTCACTTCCATAAACCAAGACCAAGTCTTTAGTCCTTCTTAAGTACTTAAGAATTGTCTTGACTGCTTTCCAGTGCTCTTATCCCGGGTTAGACTGATATCGACTTACTATACCTAGTGCATAAGCGACATCGGGTCTGGTACAAATCATGGAATACATGATAGATCCCACAGCAGAAGCGTATGGGATCTTGGTCATCTTTCCCCTTTCCAAGTCAGTTTGTGGAGACATCTTCTTGGTGAGGGTTATCCCATGATTAGCTGGTATTGAACCACCCTTACTGTTTTTCATGTTAAAACGTTTTAACACAGTTTCAATGTACCTAGTTTGGGAGAGTCCTATCATCCGTTTAGATCTATCTCTATGGATCTTCACACCCAGTATGTAGGATGCTTCTTCCAAGTCTTTCATGGAGAAATTGGTTGATAGCCATCTTTTAACAGACTTCAACATTTCTATGTCGTTGCCTATTATCAGAATGTCATCTACGTATAGAACGAGGATGACTAAAGAATTTTTATTGCTGGTCCTTTTGTAGATGCAAGGGTCATCCTCATTTCTGACAAAACCAAACTCTTTGACTGTTTTGTCGAAACGGATGTTCCAACTTCTTGATGCTTGCTTGAGTCCATAAATGGACCTGTGCAGCTTGCACGCCTTTCCATTGCTCCCACTGACTTCAAAGCCTTCTGGCTGAGTCATGTAAATCTGTTCTTCTAAATCACCATTTAGGAACGCAGTCTTCACATCCATTTGCCAGATTTCGTAGTCGTAGTAGGCAGCAATAGCGAGCACTATCCGAATAGACTTGTGCATGGCTACTGGTGAAAAGGTTTCGTCATAATCTATTCCTAGAATTTGACGATATCCTTTTGCAACTAGTCTAGCCTTGTACGTTTCTACTTTTCCATCCGCTCCAATCTTCTTCTTGAAGATCCATTTGCAGCCTATGGGAACATTTCCCTTGGGCACGTTTTCTAAGGTCCATACCTTGTTCACGTGCATGGAATCTATTTCGGATTTCATTGCATCTAGCCATTTGTCAGAGTCTATACTCTTCATGGCTTCCTGGAAGTTAATAGGGTCATCATCTATTATGATGCTATCCTCGATTTCCCCGTCTACGAGAAAACCATAGTACCTTTCGGGGGCTCGAGGAATCCTACTTGACTTCCTACTGACTGGTTTGGAGATGTCATGTTCTGACTCTCCCACTGGTTCCGACACTTGTTGCTGTGTGGGTACTTCCTCCGAGCATTCATCCAAATCAATTACCTTGCCAGTGGATTCCTTCACAAGGAATTCCTTTTCTAGAAAGGTGGCATGCCTAGAGACAACAATCTTTTGCTGTTCTGGATGGTAAAAGATATAACCTAATGAATGTCTCGGGTACCCTATGAATTTACACAGTATAGATCTGTCTTCCAGTTTGTCTGGATTTTGCCTTTTGACATATGCAGGGCATCCCCATACCTTCAAGTGATTGAGGCTGGGTTTCTTCCCTGTCCATATCTGATACGGTGTCAAATGCACAGATCTTGACGAAACTTTATTTAGTATGTATATAGCAGTTTCCAGGGCATAGCCCCAGAGGGAAGTAGTTAACTCAGCTTCACTTAACATAGACCGAATCATGTCTAACAAGGTCCGGTTTCTCCTTTCTGAAACACCGTTATGTTGAGGTGTGTAAGGAGGAGTGACCTGAGAGAGAATCCCATTCTCTTTTAGGTAAGTGAGGAACTCATGGCCTAAGTATTCTCCTCCTCGATCTGATCGAAGAATCTTAATACTTTTCCCAGTCTGGTTTTCGACTTCGGCATGATACTCCTTGAATCGCTCAAATGTTTCGGACTTGTGTTTCATCAAGAACACATGTCCAAACCTTGAGTGATCGTCAGTAAACGTGACGAAATATGAAAATCCACCTTTGGCTAATGTAGACATGGGTCCACATACATCAGAATGTACCAGACCTAAGAGTTCGATAACTCTTTCCCCTTGACATGCAAAAGGAGTTTTGGCCATCTTACCTTTGAGGCAAGACTCGCAAGTGTCGAATGACTCATAATTCGAGAGGCCCAAGAGCCCCTCTTTATGTAACTTGCTGAGTCTCTTCTCTCCGATATGGCCTAGTCTACAATGCCAAAGATAGGTTTCATTAAAACTAGATTCCTTACGTTTTCTAGTATTAACGTTTAATACAACTTCATTGCTTAAAGTGTATATTCCATTACTGAGTGTCCCAAATCCTAGCAACTTACCATCAAGGGCAATGTTCATGACATTTCCGCTGATAGTAAAATTATAACCATCTTTTGCCAAAGCTGAGACATATATAATATTACATAGGAAATTTGGGATATGGTAACATTGCTTCAAAAGCAAGTTAGCACCACCAGCTAATGTGTGTATAAAATCTCCTACGGCTACAACATCAACAATTGCTGCGTTTCCGACTTGGAGAGTTATCTCATTCTTTTCAAGTTTTCTACTGATTCTCAATCCTTGTAACTGGTTACAGATGTGAGAACTTGCACCGGTGTCTTACACCCATGCATTAGTATTAACTGAAAGAACTACACTTTGCATTTTGTAAGTTAAGGCATAGAATTCCTTTATTAGTCCCCTTTCCGCTATAAACTTTTTAGACCAGTCACTATTAATATTATAACCAGTTAATAAGTTCTTATCTCGTATATTATTTTTCTTACTCGACATGCTGCAAAGATCAGAACTCCTAATTAGCATGTGTTCAAAATATTTTTAAATATAATTAGAATGGATTTAATCCAATTATACTCTCCCATTAATAAACAGATCGTTTTCTCCAAAACCTGATTAAAATTTAAATGGGAGCAGGAATCCAACAACCTTGAGTCGCCCGACCTTAAGTGTAGCTCAACAAGTCGTTCGACTCGGCTGTAGGTAGACGAACTCTTTGTCGATCATATCAAAATATGACTCCCTATTCGATTTTACCCCTAGTCATTTGTGATCATGAGTGTGCTCAACCGGATCACAATGGCCAGCCTAGTCGGACCCTTGTTTTCGTGTCTAGCCTGACTTGCCCCTTTGCTCGGTGTATGCATGACACGCCGGTTTGGGTCAGGTCTTAGACTACATTCTTGGTTAGACTTACGCCGAAGCTCGAGGGATGAGACAACGGTTTCAGTCAGGTTAAGATGTCAATCAAGAAATCGGTTTCTATAAGATTTACATGTCACGGCTTGAGTGTAGCTCAACAACCGAAACATGTTTCTTACAGTTGCCAACTCCTAAAACAAGGAGGGCTACGATTTATCTTGAATAAGATTATTATCGTATTTGACTTAGGTATAGTCGATGGACTTACATAGTTATGAATCGACACCTTGCGGTCCAGCGGACGCGGCCAGGGAATTGACTAAGCCAGGACCACTTGTTACCCAATCTAGCTAGGTTGGTCCAAAAACTTTAGCCAGGCACATTGACTGACATCATGGTCCATTGAAGGTGTTGTCATCATTTCCATGTTCGTCCAACAACTAAGTGACTTTTAAATTACGACTAGTTAATCCTTATCAACTAGTGGATCCCTAAAATTCAAAATTTTATGGGTTTGTTAGACGATTTTTATTAAGTCCTTATCAACTATAAGGATTTAAAATATATGCTGCTACCCTAATCGTCCAATAGGCAATTTAAACAATTTAAAACATAGCAGTGTCTCAAAATTATCACATAAGGTTTGAGGAGAGTTAATGGCTAACCTAATCACATAGGTAATTTTTAAACAATTTAAAAAATTATTAAGCAAGGTGTTAAAATTTATCACATAAAGTTTAAGAGTCAATTAATGGCTAACCTAGCAAGTCCTTCTTGTGACATCAAAATAAAACAAGAATGCGCCATTAAACTAATTATCACATAATTAAAACATGCAGTTAAAAAGCAGTATAGAACAGAGTAGATCTGGCTCTGATACCACTGTAGGGATTTTCAAGGTCCCTTAGAGCTAATTTATTACTATCCGTCCTAAGTCGGACGAACAAATTAAATAAAACAGCGGAAGAAATAATTTATTAAACTATTTAATAAATAAAGCCCTAAGGAAAAATTCCCTAAGCCAGGATATCTACTGACTCGAGTTGGGTCTGACCAACTCGAGAAAGTTCTAACTACTAATTAAACCAGTTGCATATAAAATTGACTCACCCGGAATCATGCCCTGGAGCAGGCAAGATGTTCCACACCGTCTTGCGCTCCATGATCTGAGCCGCCCCTCGAACCGTGTTGCGTCGCTCCTCGCCGCGAACTGGATCAGCTCCCATAGCGCACCTTGCGTCCGAGCCCATCACTAGCCGTAGAAGATTTCACTTGAGTAAACCCGCGTCGTAGACTTCCGAATCAGATTCGGACCTCCCCGTTGCCTTGCTAGGACTCGGTAGGAGGACAGGAAAAATTTATAGAGGAAGAGAATAAATTTTTGTCTTGATTAAGTTTGCTCAAATATTCGTGAGCTCCTTAATCAGAGACTTGGTGCAAGAGACAAAGAGGGGAGTGCCCACCTATTTATATAGGAGGCCGGCTCCACTTCTTTCATCATGAGCAATGTGGGACAAAAGGTAGGAAGAGGTATTTGGATTAATTCAATTTAGTTAGTATAGCTTTCATAAAGCCTTAACTTTCAATCAATTAATCCTCACTCATCGTTGAGCTCTAGAGATGATACAAGTTATCATTTCGAAGAGCTAGTGATGGTGAACGTGTAGGAACAAACGGCAACGAAATCCGAGTTCGTTTGACCCCTCAAACAATTGCTCAAAGTTGAGCAAAAACTCAAATTTCGTAGCCGTCAAGGGTTTCAATAAAGAACCCTAAAATGACTTAAGTGGCGGGCGACCCGCTAAGCTTAGCGGGTGCGCCCTCCAAAGGCTACTGGGCGTGCCCGCTAGGACACGCTCGTGCGGGCGCAGCCCGCTATCACCAGCGGGCTGCGCCCGCTGCGCCCAGCGGGCGGGCCCGCTGGGGCAGCGGGCCGCGCCCGCTGCGCCCAGCGGGCTTGCCCCCTGGGGCAGTGGGCCGCGCCCGCTGCGCCCTGCAGGCTTGCCCCTTGGGTCAGCGGGCCGCGCCCGCTGCGCCCTGCAGGCTTGCCCCTTGGGTCAGCGGGCCGCGCCCGCTGCGCCCTGCAGGCTTGCCCCTTGGGTCAGCGGGCCGCGCCCGCTGCGCCCAGTGGGTTTTATCCCACTTCACCCTTTGCCTTTTCTTTGCGTTTCTGGGCTCATCCGAGCTCCGATTCCTACACGGTTTGATCCTCTGGATTTGTCACGACCCGCTTCCCTAAAATGGAGGCGAGACGTGAAAAGGTCCGCACGAGAGTGGAGCTGTGAAGCCCCAAACCCGATAAGAGTCAATAAAACATAAGCAGGTCCCTGTAACCACAACGGAACAACAATAATAACACAAGGAGAGACTGAAATAAAATCTCATATCTCATAAATTGTCCAACATGAAAATAAGTCCAACATCCAGAAAAGCCACCAGGCTAAAAGAAAGAGTCTAAGGCCCAGAACAAGGCCAACAAAAGCAACAATGTCACAAAGTATAAGTGCTACGCACCAACAACAAAACAGCAGTCTAAACAAAAGGAAAACAAAACGAAGACACTAGGACTGGTCCCCAGTGTCCACGTACTCCCCGTCAAACACAAGCTCGGGCTCGGCGTCAGCAAACACCTCGTCCTCAACAAGGTACTCAGGCTCAGGATCTAACATGTGTCACCCAAAAGAGTAAAGGGACACATGTCAGCAAGTCTAAAAGACTTGGGCAAGGAAACTGAAAGTAAGGCAACTAGCAACCTAGCAGTTTTAGTATGCTTGACATGGCAGTTATAACATGAGTGCATAGGCAAGACATGGTGAACAATAAGTACAAGAGAACAATTATCGGGACAAGACAAGAGTAGCCAAGCTACTAACAATCTCAATCAATTCACTATTCACGTTTCACTGTTGTTTGTAGATGTTTATGCCTTACAGCTGAATGGTATAACATTCACGCTGATTGGCCGCTTAACACTACCCCAAAACCCAGAGTTTACGCCTTACCACTGCAGTTGCTGATCGGGCAGACTCCCAGTTGATTGGCCGCTTAACTCTTACCCCCAATACCTACAAGTAATCGAGCCAGGGTCCCCGCACATGAGCTCAGTAAATGAGCCGGGGTTGCCCCGCACAGGAGCTCGCATTCTAGTTCACGATTCATAAACAATTGGCGTAGGGGTGCACCTAGCCGGAAACAAGCAATTCGGGCATTGGCTATCAACCAACACATGGCCCGCTTCTGGAACACGAGCCAGGAACACAAACATTGTAGCGAAGCTACGCATTCACGGAAACACTTTAAGAATGCAATGACATGACAATTAATTTGCGTACCGTTAATAGAAATTAAACATGACATGGTAATTGTGCAACATGATATATGTTGGAACTAGCTTCGTTGTCAAGCTAGTTCCCCAATTTGCGCCAAGGCGAGTATCATTTCGTCGCCTAGCCTCTTTTACGCCTACAACAAGCAAATGGCCAAAAACATGGCCTAATCCCTAAGTGTCAAGTTTCACTTGCCTAGCACCGGGGATGACGATCACGAAGGTTCGTCTCGCGGATGCTATCTACGTGGAAATCGCTGTTATGGGGAAACAATCATCAAAACAACATTCATTTCATTAGGGTTTCATAAAAATACAAGTATGTTATGAAAAATCAAGAGATCGATTTCTTACCGTGAGGAGGCGAAAGAAACACTCCGGAGAACCTAGGGACCAGATCTGGAAACGAATGGAGAAGTTTGGAGAACTAGGGTTTTTGGGGGATTTTGGGGATTTGATGAGATTTTGGGGAAGATGAGGGGTAGAATGTGTTGAGGGATGGTTTGGATGATGGATCTTGGGCTTGGAATGAAGGAATAAGGGTTTGGGGAAGAAATGGGGGAGAAACTAGGGTTTTGGGTCGAGTGGAGGAAGAAGAAAACGTTTGGGAGGGGTTTAAATAGGATGGGCTGGCGGCTGCCCAGAAATTAGGGTTTCAACACAGATTAGTCGGTCAAAGAGCAACCACTGACCGACTAGTTTGGCAACTAGTCGGTCGGTCGACCAACGTAGACCGACTAAGTGTAAACAGTAACTTCTGAACGAAAATAGAATTTAGATTTAGTCGGTCGATGAACAACTACTGACCGACTAGTTTGGCATGTAGTCGGTCGGTGAACGTTCTTAGACCGACTAAGAGTGAACAGTATTGATACCAAAAATTAGTTGAAGATTTCGTCGGTTAAAGAAGCATTACTGACCGACTAGTTTGCAACCTAGTCGGTCAACCAACGTTCTTAGACCGACTAACGATAAACAGTAACTCCTGAGAAATTTAGAAAGCCAACTAGTCGGTCCAAGAAAGATTGCCGACCGACTGGATCGTCATCTAGTCGGTCGGTGCCCCTTCTTACACCGGCTAATAAGCACCAAAAGTTCCGATACGGAGCGCGGAGCTCCGGGATCGATTCCTAAGACTCCTAGGCTTGATCTAATAGTAAGATACGACCGTTATGAAGCCCGTCACGAATGACTTACTGATCAATCCTTATTTTACACTTTTTTACCGCATGTTTGCATGCCATTTAGATCGCCCAAATCATGTTTTTCATGATATATTGACGATATTGCGATGCTTTTCACGATTTGTTGTTTTTGTCGCATTTCAGGTGATTTGGCGTGATTTGGAGTGATCTCGAGATGTGCTTACTCTAGACGGTCACCGACGACCTCCCCGAGGGGTATTTTGCTGTTGGAGAAGAGCGGAAGAAGAACGGACGTCGCAGGAGCGACGAGGAGGCCAAAATGAGCAGATTGGGGATGTTTTGTGTCCCACTCGGCCGAGTGGAGGAGCCACTCGGCCGACCAGCGAGACACCGCTCGGCCGACCAGTTCAGACATGATTTCTATGTGCACTCGGCCGAGCGACGGAGACCACATCGGCCGAGTGACGAGACCCCGTCCGCCCGAGTGGCGCCCAGACGAAGCCCTTCAAAAGTCGCCAAGTTACTGTTTTTCGGCTGCCTGAGCTTCAGAAGACCCACTCGGCCGAGTGGTTAATCCCGTCCGCCCGAGTACCATGAAGCCATCGGCCGAGTGACGACAACTCACTCGGCCGAGCCGCCCCCGAAGTGAAGACCCCTGAAGATCGATACTTACTGGAAAATTACAGGGTTTTCACTCGGCCGAGCGACTTTTGTCACTCGGCCGAGTGCGATGCGCTGCCTGTAGCGAAAATTGCGGAAAACAGGCTGCGCAGGGGTATTTTGGTCACAGTTTTTGGACGATTTTGGGGGCTATTTAACCCCTGTTTTTACCCTAGTTTTGAGAGCTTCTCCTTAGATTTTTTGCAGCTTTTTTTAGATTAACTTTTTAGCTTTATTTTGGAGATTGGAGAAGAGACAAAGTTTGATTTTTGTTGGATTAATTGAAGAACTCCATTGGTTTGCATCTCTTTTCCCTAAAAATTCTATTTTTATTGCATATCTCAATATTGTGATGAATTCTTTTGCTTATTTCATTGATTATTTTTGTGATCTTGCTATGAATTGTGAGTAGTCGCCACGTCTTGGGGCGTGGGGATGAACCCTACGAGCCCAATTTCATATTTGTGATGAATTAGTAGAAATTTTGCTAGAATTGTTACTAGGGATTAGATTGTGATTGATTTACTACGGATGGCTAGGAATTCACATCGATTGGGATTTGCAAGAGATAGGATCCCAATTCGATAGGAAACCCTAGAAATCCGAATTGGGTTGGAATCGAATTTCCGTAGTATCGGTTTGCAAGAGATTGGACCGATACTAGGGTTTCCGATTCCAATTCCGCGCCAATACCCGTTTGCAAGAGATTGGACGGGTAGGAACTATCCCAATCTAGGTCGTGAGCCGAGTTTGCAAGAGATTGGACTCGGTGCGCGATTGGACGATGATGTTGATCCTAATGCTAGCTTCCCTAGGCTAGGGTTTGCAAGAGATTGGACCCGAGCCTAGGATAGCTATAGACAGGCAACAGCGCGAGAGCGTGAGCTTGGTTCTACATTCAGTTGCAACTAGTTCATCCAAAATCTTATTCTAGCGATTTTGATACCGATGAACCACATTCATGAAATACGGTGAGTAGCGGGGATTCCCCATTCCCTAGACGTTCTTTATTTGATTTGATATTTCCACACTTTGTCTGACGATTGTGACAGGATCGCCAAAGGCAAATCTCTCTTCTTGAATAGCCAGGTGGATCGGAACAAGCACGGTCATTCGTCCTCCCTGTGTTCGATAACCCGCTCGCCGCTACACCGTGCGCTTGCGGTAAAACTACAACCGTTCTTTAGGGTTACGTCCCGGAGCGATCAAGTTTTTGGCGCCGTTGCCGGGGAGGCGATTGCGTTTGATCTTACCACCCTAGCTATTTCTTTTTTTTTATTTTTACTATTATTATTATTATTTCCATTTCTTTATTTCTACTTAACCCTTCCACGGTACTAATCATTCCTTTGAAACTCTGTTTTCCCTGTGCATATACACGAGATCTACGGCGGACTCTGAAGCCATATTATTTGATCCCGAGATCGAACGTACCGCGCGGAGACTTAGAGCGGAAAGGAGACAAAATCCGGAAGGGCGGTTTATGACCAACCCGAAAACTGCAGACCAATTAGCGGCAAGGATGGCGAGGATAATTTCTATTCGAGATAGGCTTCGGCCTAAGACCTCTTCTACGACCTCATCCATTGCCGTGTCGGAGTTGGCGGCCGACAAGAACTTCGAGCTAAAGACTGGACTAGTGGTTCTGATGCAGCAGGATCCATTCCATGGAAATGCCCATGAGAATCCTCACTACCACATCCAATTATTCTTGTCGAAGTGCGCCACATTTCAGATGCCGGGGGTCTCCATCGATGCCATCAGACTGCGTCTCTTCCCCTTCACGCTAAAGGACAAGGCACTCTATTGGTTGAGGACACAGGCTGACGGAGTCTTCACCTCTTGGGACGAGTTGGCAAGTGCATTCATTGACATGTTCTATCCGCCATCCAAGACGGTGAAGATCCGGAGTGCTCTCATGTCCTTCAAGCAAGGACCACAGGAGACGCTCTATGAGGCTTGGGAGCGTTTTAAGGATTTGCATTATCAATGCCCGCATCATAGCATTGAAGATTGGAAGCTAGTTCATAGCTTCTACAACGGTCTCCAACCGGGGACCAAACAAATTATTGATGCCACGGCGAATGATGCTATCTTGTCAAAGACTCCCGAGGAAGCTACGGCCCTAATTGAGGAGATGGCCTCAAACAACCAACAATGGGGCGATGAGCGAGGACACTCCACGTCCTCCTTGAAGCCGACTAGTATCTATGAGGTGAAGGCCGTAGCGGAGCTTACAAGCAAGTTTGATTCTCTCCACAAGGTAGTGGAGAGATTGGAGAAGTTTATCACGGAGCCCCAAGGAGCCCCTTCCACCTCCGCTCCAACGAACCAAATGAGTGATTGGCAAGACCAATCTCAAGCCATGTATGTGGGAGGAGAGCAAGGAGAAGGATCCTTGGAGCAAGTACAATATGTCGCGGGGAACCAAGGATATTGTGCCAATCCGGCCGCAAGAAATCATCCCGGATTCTCCTACGCCAACAATGAAGGAGCTTTGAACCCGCCCCAAGCACCACCTCAACAAGCTCGACCACCACCACCCCAACAACAAAACTATCCGCCGAGGGGGCCTCCACAACAAAATTTCCAACCGAAGCAACAAGTTCCACCATATAGGCCGCCCGGATACAACCAAGGGTGGAGGAATCAAAATCAAAACCCTCCACAAGCTCAACAACGATCCGACTTCGAAGCTAGAGTGGAGGCGTTTATGGTCGAGCAAAATAAGGTCAATGCTACCTTGAAGGCGGGGCAAGACTCCCTTAATACCGTTGTGGCTCAAATATCAGAGTAATTGTCTTTGCTCAATCGGAACACTCAACGATTGCCGGCGCAACCCGAGCAAAACCCACGGGGCAACACCGGCCACATCAATGCCGTAGTTGCCGTTACTACTAGAGGCGGGAAGGATACCTCCCTCGCTATGATTCCTACCGAGGAGCCCGTGGAGGAAAGCTTGGAGCCAATTGAGCCTGTAGTTGAAGATGATAAGGAGAAAGAGCCACAAGAAAAGGAGAAATCTAGAGCGAAGCAATTGATTGAGGAAAGGCACTTCATGCCACCGGTCCTATTTCCCCAAAGGCTTGCTAGAGCGAAAATGGAGAAAAGGCTAGCAAAGTTTCTCGAGTATCTTAGAGGAGTTAGCCTCAACATTCCCTTCCTCGACGCCATCGTGGAAATCCCCACATATGCTAAATTCTTAAAGGATTTGATTTCGGGGAGAAAGAGGAAGGAGAAGATTATGCTAGCCAAGGAGGGCTCTTGGTTCACCAAGAGAGAGAAGGAGCCGGCCAAATTTAAAGACCCGGGGAGTTTTCGGATTCCTTGCACCTTGGGCGGCGTCCCTCTTCAAAAGGCATTGGTAGATCTAGGGGCTAGTGTGAGCCTCATGCCTCTCTCCATGTTCTTAAGGCTAAACACCGGGACGAAGTTGAAACCTACCGACATGCGGATACAATTGGCCAATGGGCGAATAACAAGGCCGGTAGGGATCGCCGAAGACATCCCGCTACAAGTCCCGGGAGGAATATGCTTGCCATGTGACTTCGTTATCATGGACGTTAAGGAGGAGGGAGATACTTCATTGATACTTGGACGCCCGTTCCTCGCCACCGCCGGAGTGATTGTCGACGTGCGAGAAGGTACCCTAACTTTGAATGTCGGCAACATCGAGGTGGAGCTTCACATTCCTAAGGCTATGAAACACATACCTTACCACGAGGAACTTGACTACATGGACCTCCTTGATGAGGTGATAGAAGAGGCGATCCCCCACTCGATTGGCGCTCTTTTCGATGAGGATTTCGAGGAAGGCCCGGATTTAGGCCAAGATGAGAAGATAGACGATTCCCCCGACCTCTCCGCTAAAAATGATGAAGGCGACGCTGATGTCGCAAGGATTCGAGAGCTCTGCAAGCTCTCGAAATCAAAGTCTCCGAAGAAAGCTCCGCCGATACGGAAATCGGCGTCACCGGTGAAGCTGTTGACCGGAGCAAACGCTAGCTTGGGGGAGCCTCCCCCCAACACTATTCGAGACCAGAGACCACCGCGGGAGAACACGCCACCGCAACTTCCGAATCCAAGCGTTCTCCCCGGAAAGTTTGATGGGTGCATCTCTTATGCACCGAACATCCCGCATTAATTGAAAATCATAGGGGGTCGAGCTCACGACCTTAAACGAGCGCTTGTCAGGAGGCAACCCGACGGTTATCGCTTTATTTTTACTTTTTCTTTATTTTTGTTTTAGAAAATTTTTAGTGTTTGAGTCGTTCGCCCAAAAATTTTGTGATAACGGGTCCTATTTTTCTTGACAGGAGAGGAGATAGGTAAATCCATCATGAGGAGGATGAACGAGACGACGAGGAGCGCCCCAGGAAGACGCTCGATGCTTAGGAGGAAGATGAAATCGACTGGAGGAAGAAAGACGGAGTTTAGAGCCCAAACGAAGACAAACAGCAGAACACAAGGCTCACTCGGCCGAGTATACTAGTTACTCGGCCGAGTACACAAGTTCGTCCGGCCGAGCCGCTCACGAACGAGGGAAGTCTGCTGTACCCAACTCTCTGTTTATTTTCTTGATTTCAGTATAACTGCTACTCGGCCGAGTATATATTTTCACTCGGCCGAGTAAAACGGATACGCTCCTAGGGCGAGTCTTGCCGAGTAGCTTAAGCCACTCGGCCGAATGGACTTACTCCACTCGGCCGAGGCTGGCAAGGCCACTCGGCCGAAGCGTAAGCGAGGAGGATTTTACATTGATCCCACTCGGCCGAGTGATCGAGTCACTCGGCCGAGTCGTAACTTTTATTATATAAGGGGCGAGGGGGGGCACGTTTTTCGAAAACGCAAAAAACCCAATTTCGCCCGACTGTTCAGCTTCCCTCGCCCGACCCTCGCTCGCTCTCGTCCCCACTCGCGCGACCGGCCTCCTCGCACTGCCGCTCGGCCAGCCACCGCCGGCCGACCACCCGCCGTGACTCGCCCGAGTCGCCGGCGGCGGCCGCCGCTCCGATCATCTCCGGTATCGCCTATTTCGCCCTATTTCTCCTCTTTTTGTGTATTTTTAGAGGATCCAGGTGTTAAATGACCCCCAAACCCTAATCAATTCCTATATCTATCTATTATACCCCTAATGCCCCATACATTTTGAATATTACCCGCTGATATCGCCATTTCATGCGCAGGTTGTTTTTTTGGAGCTTAGGGGAGCCCCGGGGAGCTTCTACGGACTGATTTGGGCTTCGCGGAGGCGCTCTCTTCGCACGCTTCCATTGCTGAGCACTCGCGGTGTGTCTGGGTATACTCCTTCCACTCTTTTGCACACACCACACTTTTTACACTTTTCGGAGCGCGCTCGGGGCCGATATGCCGCCCCGGACACGGCCGCGGTCGAAGAGAGCTTCCGCCAAGCGGAAGCGGTCGGATGATGCCGGCCCCTCCCACGAGTTGGAGGACTCTCCTCCACCGTCTCCCACACACCCCATCCACCCAGCACAGCCTGCAGGCCCCGCACACCCCGCACAGCCTGCAGCGCCCACACAGCCCGCACAGCCCGCACAGCCACTCCACGCCGCTCCACAGCCACCACCTCCGGCTCCACTGGTCGGGCCGCTCGGGATTACGTTCCGAGACGACGCACACCACGCCGTCTTCGAGCGTATCTCCCAGCGCTCGATCGTACCCTCCAGGTTTGCACACCTCGCTGACCTAGGACGCCTGGGGGTACTAGAGGGGATGCTCACGTTGTACGACAACGTGGGCTGGCGAGATTTCTTCCAGGTGTCGGCGGACACGTTCACCCACCCGACACTTGAGATTCTTAGTTCGATCGCCCGGATCGACGAGGGATGCTCGTTCCGGTTCATGGATCGGGAGTGCCAGGTCACTCTTGATATGATGAGAGCGTTTTTCTCGTGGCCCGCTGTCCCCGGTGCCGATCGCGGTTACGGCCCCACCCATATCCCCCCACCTTCCTTCGACACCGGTGCCTTCTGGGCCCGGATTACGGGTCTTCACGCTGCCTTTGACCCTAGTAGGGCCAAGGCCTCGGCCATTGTCCATCCCTGCCTCCGCATTGCTCAGCGCCTTATGGCGACGACATTTTTGGCCAGATATGAACCGGGCACGATGTCTACGCCGGAGCTCTACATGCTCTACACGATGACACGTCCCAGAGCTCTATCTAGGGATGGCGATGAGCTGGTCCCCGCCGTCGTGATTGATGTCGCGGCTTGGTTTTTGGACCGCATCATTGTATCGGTGGGCGCTCGCTCACCGATATGCTGCGACGGCCTGATCACCTTGCTTGCACTTATGACCGGCGAGGACTTCCCTGACGACTTGCGACGAGCACCGGGCCCCACTTCTTTGTCGATCGATGTTATGGCCCGGATGAAGATGCTTCGTCCGCACGGTGAGCGTCACTGGGTCTGGTTGCACGGCCCTTACGGGGCCGATTACATGATTCTTCCGAGCCCAGCTCGGACTCAGATTGCACCAGCCCATGTCGACTGGCTCCCTGCGATGGATATTCTCATCCCAGCTGCTTACGTGCTCGAGGCCGAGGAGGCCGAGCAGGCCCACGCTGCCCCAGCAGACCCTGTAGCCCCTGCCGAGCCTGCCGCCCCTGTTGACCCTGTGGCCCCTCAGCCTATCCCTGATGTTTCTGCTGCTCCTGACACCTCTGTCCCCACCTCTGTCGGTGTCGCGAGTACCTTAGCTGAGCCCACCTCCACTGCTTCCGCGGCTGTCACCACTGGCCCTCTGTCCGTCGAGCCTCTTTGCTCCGCACTCCCCGAGCGCCCACCTACCTTTGTTGAGAGTGGAGAGCCCTCGTTTGCCGCGGTCGTGGAGACCATGGCTAGTATGATCTCCGCTGGGGTTGCACCTTTTGGACCACACACTTCCACCCCAGTGGTAGTCACCTCTGTCTCCACCCCTGCTGTATTTTCCGAGAGTGTCGTGGCGTCTGTCCACACTTCTGTGCCACCGACCTCTCCGGCCGCCTCGCTGCCTCTTTTATACTCTTCTTTCGCTGCTGCTGCCTCTACTTCTCACCAGCCGGTGCCCCGGCCTCACACCGAGGCCATGCCCACATTTGCGAGCGCAGCACCTTTTGTTCACTTCCCCGCTGAGCCCGTCACATACGCGACTCGAGTACGCCAGCCACGCCCTGCACAGCCCCGACCGGTGCGTCCCTCTGCACCACCTCCCCCCGACACTGTACTTCAGAGCATTCGTGCTCTAGAGGGGGCGGTGAGTGGCCTCAGAGGCGACCTTAGGACCCTGTCCTCCACCGTCTCTGCGATGGCTGACCGCTTTGACCTGATCCCCCAGATTCACTACTGTCTTACTCAGGTCCTGGAGCGTCTCCCGCGCGTACCCCCACCCACCCAGCAGGTTCCCGCCCACACTTCCACACACACTCGACCGGCTACCACTTCCACACCCACGCCCGCTCAGCGGCCTGTCCAGCCACCACCACCACTTCCGCCTCAGGACGGAGACGGTGCAGCACCACCTTCCTAGGCACCCTTGATGCCATCGATTCCTTTTGCTGTTGTGCTGCCCGTTTCTGCTGGGTCCTGTTGCAGTTTTGTCCACCCCCCTCCCCTCACCTATTTTGGGTTTCTCATTCAGATCGTATCCTTATATATCTTTTCTGGGAGAGAGGGAGAGTTTTTGGTGACACTCTTATATATCTGTATCACTCCTATCTGTGCATGCATCATGTCCGCATCATATTTTCATTTCTTTATCTTTCTTTTTATTTTCTTTTTCTTTTCATCATGCATGCATCCTCACCTTCCCCTCACATTTCTTGTCTCTCGGTGTGCCACACTTTGCACATTGAGGACACTGTGCCATTTAGCTTGGGGGAGTGAGTTCTCACGTTCTTTTTCGATTTGCCACCTTTATTTTTAGTTTTTCACACCATTTTTCGCTTTTGCACTTATTTTTCATCATTTTTCCTTTTATTTTGCCATGCATCACGTTTTTCTTATTTTTCTGTGTGCCGCATTGTAAATAGTTCTATTTTCCCTTTATCTTTATTTCTTTCTTTTTCATCTCAGGCTAGAGATGACTTTTCTGTGATGATGATGACGTGGAGTTAGCTTATTCTATATGCATGCTATATTTGTCATGTCTTAGATTTTATTTCTGATATCATATGCTATGACTTGCCTTGCATCTAGAGATAGTAACCCACACTTTTTCCACATGAAAATGGATGAAATTTTACTATTAGCTGAGTCTAAATATTCATATGTATGCTATCACAGAAAACACACCAAGATTCATGCATTGAATGCCTATGTCTGGAGTACTGATTTCTTTTGCTATATCACTTCTATATGCATGAACTGTACACTTCACTTCAGGATGATTGAATGATGTTAGCTATGATAAATTTGGATTAGTTAGCTTTTTTTTGTTATCGAAACTGAGTAGATTAGATTACCCTGCTGAAGTTGTCATGCATGTCTTATAGAGTGAACCGAGTGATATATTTATTTCTTTCTCCACAAATCTTGAACATCATTTCTCTACTTTTAAAATCATTGGTGAATCTCCCCTTAGCGATTCTATTATATGGCATTTCCCCCGCTATTAATTCCTAGCTCCAAATTTCTTATTCAAAAAAAAGAAGAGAAAATATTCTTGTATATCATTATCTCTCTTTGAGTTGGGATCGTTGTGTATTTATGCTTTTGCATAAAAAAAAACAAAAAAAAAGAGAAAAAGAGAGGAAAAATCCTCAATAAAAGATCCCATCTCACTTTCTTTCTTTCTCTTCTCTTTTCATTGCCTTTGGAGCTTTATAGGAATGGGGATGTAAATAATTTTTTTATGCCATCACGCTTATGGATAAGCTTGGGGGAGGGGATCCATTGATGTGTGAGAGAGTGACTACTTGACGTTGCACGACAACCTAGGCTAAGTAATATTCTATACTCGGTGAGATTATTTCTAGCTTTACGAAATCCAGAAATCTAAGCCTAGCAATCATTTCATGAAATCCATACTTTTCTATTCTCTCTATTCTATAGTGTGATACTCTTATACTCCTGATAGAAAGCATTCAATTGAAAAGTGTGTGATCTGTGATTTGTATACCGCTTTAAATGATTCAGACGATGTTAATTATAAAATTATTCCGTTTTTCATGATTATATTGTTGTTCGTGGGTTTTCTATTTCTATCTGCACTATTATACTATGATATCGAAATAAAATTCTTTGACATGTGTTTTTCATTCAGTGCATGCTATAAGAGTAAGCGGAACCCACGTCCTGAGAAAATGATCTAGTAGCTTACCTCTTCGCTTCTTTCTTTCTTCTTTATTTTTATTTCGTTTTTTTTTCACTCTTCTCCGTTTTTCATTCTTCATTTTTCGCCGTTTTCGTTTTCCGAATCCACCGGGTTCACCTTTTACTTATCTTCCTCGAGGACGAGTAAGAGGCAAGCTTGGGGGATTTTGATCACTCCTTATTTTACACTTTTTTACCGCATGTTTGCATGCCATTTAGATCGCCCAAATCATGTTTTTCACGATATATCGACGATATTGCGATGCTTTTCACGATTTGTTGTTTTTGTCGCATTTCAGGTGATTTGGCGCGATTTGGAGTGATCTCGAGATGCGCTTACTCTAGACGGTCACCGACGACCTCCCCGAGGGGTATTTTGCTGTTGGAGAAGAGCGGAAGAAGAACGGACGTCACAGGAGCGACGAGGAGGCCAAAATGAGCAGATTGGGCATGTTTTGTGTCCCACTCGGCCGAGTGGAGGAGCCACTCGGCCCACCAGCGAGACACCGCTCGGCCGACCAGTTCAGACACGATTTCTATGTGCACTCGGCCGAGCGACGGAGACCACGTCGGCCGAGTGACGAGACCCCGTCCGCCCGAGTGGCGCCCAGACGAAGCCCTTCAAAAATCACCAAGTTACTGTTTTTCGGCTGCCTGAGCTTCAGAAGACCCACTCGGCCGAGTGGTTAATCCCGTCCGCCCGAGTACCATGAAGCCATCGGCCGAGTGACGACAACTCACTCGGCCGAGCCGCCCCAGAAGTGAAGACCCCTGAAGATCGATACTTACTAGAAAATTACAGGGTTTTCACTTGGCCGAGCGACTTTTGTCACTCGGCCGAGTGCGATGCGCTGCCTGTAGCGAAAATTGCGGAAAACAGGCTGCGCAGGGGTATTTTGGTCACAGTTTTTGGACGATTTTGGGGGCTATTTAACCCCTGTTTTAACCCTAGTTTTGAGAGCTTCTCCTTAGATTTTTTGCAGCTTTTTTTAGATTAACTTTTTAGCTTTATTTTGGAGATTGGAGAAGAGACAAAGTTTGATTTTTGTTGGATTAATTGAAGAACTCCATTGGTTTGCATCTCTTTTCCCTAAAAATTCTATTTTTATTGCATATCTCAATATTGTGATGAATTCTTTTGCTTATTTCATTGATTATTTTTGTGATCTTGCTATGAATTGTGAGTAGTCGCCACGTCTTGGGGCGTGGGGATGAACCCTACGAGCCCAATTTCATATTTGTGATGAATTAGTAGAAATTTTGCTAGAATTGTTACTAGGGATTAGATTGTGATTGATTTACTTCGGATGGCTAGGAATTCACATCGATTGGGATTTGCAAGAGATTGGATCCCAATTCGATAGGAAACCCTAGAAATCCGAATTGGGTTGGAATCGAATTTCCGTAGTATCGGTTTGCAAGAGATTGGACCGATACTAGGGTTTCCGATTCCAATTCCGCGCCAATACCCGTTTGCAAGAGATTGGACGGGTAGGAACTATCCCAATCTAGGTCGTGAGCCGAGTTTGCAAGAGATTGGACTCGGTGCGCGATTGGACGATGATGTTGATCCTAATGCTAGCTTCCCTAGGCTAGGGTTTGCAAGAGATTGGACCCGAGCCTAGGATAGCTATAGACCGGCAACAGCGCGAGAGCGTGAGCTTGGTTCTACATTCAGTTGCAACTAGTTCATCCAAAATCTTATTCTAGCGATTTTGATACCGATGAACCACATTCATGAAATACGGTGAGTAGCGGGGATTCCCCATTCCCTAGACGTTCTTTATTTGATTTGATATTTCCACACTTTGTCTGACGATTGTGACAGGATCGCCAAAGGCAAATCTCTCTTCTTGAATAGCCAAGTGGATCGGAACAAGCACGGTCATTCGTCCTCCCTGTGTTCGATAACCCGCTCGCCGCTACACCGTGCGCTTGCGGTAAAACTACAACCGTTCTTTAGGGTTACGTCCCGGAGCAATCACTTACTCCGAAATCGACGATCCTAAGGAAGAAACGAGAAAACACGACGAAACGATCGAAAATGAAAGTTACGGAGACGAAAACCACACATGAGGAGAAAATCCACCAAAACATATATTATAATATAATAAATCCAGATGCATGAAAACCAGTCGTTACATCCTCCCCAACTTAAGAAAAATTCCGTCCTCGGAATTTCCAAACACTCACGTGTCCGGAAACAAAAGTGGGAAACGCTCTCGCATCTCATCCTCATTCTCCCAAGTAGACTCTCCAGGTGAGCCGTGTCACCACATCACCCTCACAAGATTGACAATCTTGTTCCGAAGCGATTTCTGACGCCTGTCCAGAATCTGCACTGGATGCTGGTCATACGTCAAATCGGGGCGAACGGTAATCTCCGAAAAATCCACCGCATGAGATGGATCGCCAATGTATCGACGAAGCTGCGACACATGGAAAACATTGTGAACTCCTTCCAAAGATGGCGTGAAGGCCAAGCGTTAAGCTACCTCGCCAACTTTCTCCAGAATGTCAAACGGTCCAATGTATCGCAGGCTCAACTTCCCTCGCTTCCCGAAACGAATCACACCGCGATTCGGGGAAATCTTCAAGAACACATGGTCGCCCGGCTGAAACTCTAAAGGACGACGTTTAGCATCCGCCCAATGCTTAAAACTGTCCTGAGCAATTCTCAACCTCTCCCGAATGTTCCTGACAATATCCACGGCCTCCACGATCATCTCAGGTCCCAACAGCTCCCGATCACCAACGTCATCCCAACTTAATGGCGATCGACATTTCCTCCCATAAAGAGCGGCGAAAGGCGCCATGCCAATACTCGCCTGGAAGCTGTTGTTGTAGGAGAACTCCAGCAAATACAGATGGTCCTCCTACGAACCCTTGAAATCCAACATGCACGCCCTCAGCATGTCTTCCAAAATCTGAATCGTCCTCTCGGATTGGCCATCCGTCTGCGGATGGTACGCCGTGCTGAAACTCAGACGCGTACCCAAATTCTTCTGCAAACTCTGCCAGAACTGAGATGTGAACCTCGTGTCCCTGTCTGACACGATACTCACGGGGAATCCATGAAGTCGCACGACTTCCTCCATATATCTCCTTGCTAGCGCCTCAGTGGACTGTCCCACTCGGAATGGAATAAAGTGCGCGGATTTGGTCAATCGATCCACGATCACCCAAATCGCGTCATTCTACTTCGGACTCCGAGGTAGTCCAGTCACGAAATCCATAGTGATGTGTTGCCATTTCCTCTCCGGAATCGGAAGCGGTTGTAGCAACTCGGCCGTACGCTGATGCTCCGCCTTCACTTGCTGGCAAACCAAGCACTTGGCTACACCCCGAGCCACACTCCTCTTCATACCATGCCACCAATAATTCAGACGAAGATCCTGGTACATCTTGGTGCCACCAGGATGCACAGAATACGGCAAACTGTGTGCCTCCACCATCAACTCCTCTCTAATATCCCCAGGTGGCACACACAACCTGGCTCCAAACCTCAGCGAGCCATCCTCATGAATCAAAAAGTCAGTCCGCAGACCGGCTTCCACCTGCTCCCGAATTTTCACCAGCTTCGGATCCTCAGCCTGGCCAGCCTTAATCCGATCCACGATCGTCGACTGTACCTGCATGTACATCAACGATGAAGCCGCCCCAGGAAGAACAATCTCCACGCCAGACTCGCAAAAATCCTGCTGCAATCTCCACTGCGAGGTCAAAATCATCACCGCTGGAAGCCTACTCAGCGCATCTGGAACCACATTCACCTTGCCAGGGTGAAACTGCAAATCAATCTCATAATCTGCCATAAGCTCCAACCATCGACGCTGTCGTATGTTGAGCTCCTTCTGAGTAAAAATATACTTCAAGCTCTTGTGATCGGTGAAAATCTTCACTTTCTCACTCAGCAGGAAGTGCCTCCAAATCTTAAGAGCAAACACAACGGCAGCCAACTCCAAAGCATGCGTCGGGTAATTCTTCTCATGAACCTTAAGCTGACGAGACGCATACGCCACAACATGCCCGTGTTGATGCAACACACAACCGAGACCCTTGCCAGAAGCATCGCAAAAGATCTCAAATCCACCGCTGCGATCAGGCACAACAAGAATAGGGGCAGTCGTCAACCTCTCCCTCAGAACACCAAAAGCACTCTCACAATCACCCGACCAAACAAAAGGAACATCCTTCCGCGTCAACCTGGTCATCGGCTCAGCAATACGAGAAAAGTCCTTAATGAATCGCCGATAGTAACCAGCAAGTCCAAGGAAACTCCGAATCTCAGACGCAGACGACGGAACAGGCCACTCTCTGATGGCCCTAATCTTCTCGGGATCCACTGAAATACCATCTCCAGTCACCACATGCCCGAAAAAAGCAACTCTATCCAGCCAAAACTCGCACTTCGAAAGCTTAGCATACAACCGATGCTTCCTCAAGATCTCCAATACCGTCCTTAAGTGCGAGGCATGCTCTTCCTCTGACTTCGAATAGATCAGAATGTCGTCAATAAAGATAACAACAAACTTATCCAAAAAGTCGTAGAAAATCAGGTTCATCAGATTCATGAAAACTGCGGGCGCGTTAGTTACGCCGAAAGGCATAACCACAAACGCATAGTGTCCATACTTCGTCCTGAACGCTGTCTTCGAAACATCTCCCTTCTTCACCTTCAACTGATGGTAACCACTCCTCAATTCCAATTTAGAAAATGGTCGCTCCGGGATGTCCACCCAAAGAACGGTTGTAGTTTTACCGCAAGTGCACGGTGTAGCAGCGAGCGGGTTATCGAACACGAGGAGGTGGTGTTGGTTCCAATCTATCCTAGGTTGGTTTGACTACAAATGTTTTATTGGTGGAGATGGTTATGGAATGATATAATGGAAATGGTGGTGGATGTCGGTGTCGATGATAAAGAAATCGGTCAAATATCGATTTAAATACAATATAATAAAAGAGGGAATTTGCCTTGGGCGATCCTGTCACAATCGTCGGGCAAAGTATGGGGATATAAAATCAAATAAAGGCGTCTAGGGCTAGGGAATTCCCACTACGGATCGTCATACATCATCGTAAATAGTGAATCTCAATATTACTAGACTTGCATTGAGGTGAACTAGTCGTAACTGAATATAGAACCAAGCTCACGCTCTCACGCTATTGCCGGTCTATAGCAAACCTAGGTTAGTGCCCAATCTCTTGCAAACCCTAACCTAAGCCGCTAGCATGAGGATCGACATCATCGTTCAATCGCCCCTCGAGCCCACTCTCGTGCAAACTCGAGTTACGATCTAGGTTGTGATAGTTCGTATTCGTCCAATCTCTTGCAAACGAATATGTGTATAGATTTACAATTAAAAATCCTAGCTTTGGTCCAATCTCTTGCAAACCAAATCTAGAGAAACCCAATTGTAAACCTAAATCGAATATCTAGGCCTTCCCATCGATTAGAATCCAATCTCTTGCAAATCCCAAATCGATGGAAATCCCTAGCTATCCGTAGGAAATCAATCACAACCTAACCTCCTAGCAATTCTAGCAATTTAGAATTCATTCTTCACAAATATGAAATTAGATCCATAGGGTTCATCCCCAAACCCTAGAACAACAAATCTACTCTAGCATAGCAATAAGGATATGAGAATCAATAGAAATCATTGCTTGCATACAAAAAGATAGAAAAACAAAGATTCAAATAATAAGAATAGAAATACTTAGCTTTGATGAAGAATTCCAATCCAAATACAAGCCTTTTGATCCAAGAGGGGGCCTAGGGCATGGCCTAACCTCTAAAATAAACTCTAATAAAACATCATGGGGCTCCCCTCTAATGGTGGCTACAAACCCCTTAAATACTCCCCCAAAACCCTAGCAAGAAACCCTAGAAAACCCCTCAAATTCGTGCCCAAAAACAGCCCAAACCGCAACTTAAAATCTGGGCCCAGGCCGCACTCGGCCGAGTGGAATATGTGACCCGGCCGAGTGACACTGACATGCAAATTCCAGCACTGCAGCATCACCTTGCAGAAATTCCCCAGATTTCATCCGACCTCCGATTTGCGCGTTCTTGGCGGTGTTGGAACCGTCATGAAGTCTACTATCCATAAAAAATATGAGAAAAATACTTTGATTGCTGGAATGATAGCAGATTTCAAAAGAGTGAGAGGCTGTCTGAAAATCTGGGCGCTGCATGTCCTCGGCATCACTCGGTCGAGTGGCAAATGTCACTCGGCCGAGGGGCATTTGGTACTCGGGCGGACGGCTTTCGTCGCTCGGCCGAGTCGGGCTTCTGGGGCAGACTGACGGATTACAGTAAGTTGGACATTTTGGCTTGCCGTCGTCTGGGTGCCACTCGGGCGGACGGAGTCTCCGCACTCGGCCGAGTCGGCGTGCGATGCTCGGCCGAGTGCACGCTGATACATCTCTGTTGCGTGTTCGATCTGGCCGGCCGAGCGGGGTCTCAATGCTCGGCCGAGTGACTCCTTCACTCGGCCGAGTGGCATGCTGAAAATGCCCAATCTTCATCTTTTCGCTCCCCCGTCGCTCCAACGGCGTTCTTTCTTCTTCCACTCCTCTTCCATTGCAGAATAACCCTCAAAAGGGCCATGGTTGACTCTCCGGAGTGGGCGCAAATCCTCTTGATCTCACAATCGATCAAAATCGCTCCATATATCCTGAAATACGACAAAAACAAGAAATAGTGAAAAGCATCGCAATATTGTCGAATAATCGTGAAAAGTGTGATATGGGCGATCAAAACGGTATGCAGATATGCAGAAAAAAGGTGTAAAATATGGAGTGATCAGAAAACACCCTCGGACCTCTAAGCTGATCAAAAATATCATCGATGCGAGGCAACGGGTATTTATTCTTAATGGTCACCGCATTCAACTCCCGATAATCCACGCACATGCGACGCGAACCATCCTTCTTCTTCACTAGCAGCACCGGTGCTCCCCACGGAGACACACTAGGGTTGATATAACCCTTCTGCAAAAGCTCATCCAACTGCTTCCGCAACTCTTCCAATTCTGCAGGTGCCATACGATACGGCGCCTTCGAAATCGGCTGCGCACCTGGAATACGATCGATAGAAAATTCTAAAGCTCGATCAGGTGGCAAACCAGACATCTCCTCGGGGAAGACGTCGCCAAAATCACGCACTACAGCTGGCCACTCCAACTCCATCTGCATAGCCATAACCTCCACCGGCCTGGCTCGAAATCTGACAGGACCAAGCAAACTGCTACCATGACTGAACTCAAATACTGGATGTCCGGGAATCTCGAACACCCCCTTCTTCCTCCTGCAGTCGATCGTAGCATAGAAGCTCGCAAGCCAGTCCATCCCAAGAACTGCATCATAGTTGATGATGTCGTGGACAATGAAATCAGCGAAAAGCTCATGTCCACAGACCACCAACGAGCAAGAATTGCAACCACGATGCACCGAGCCCACGCCATTTCCTGTAACGATATTCCAACTCTTGGAAAGAGGGGACGTCGACAAGGAATGCCTCTCCACGAAGCTCCGAGAAATAATGCACATCGATGCACCAGAGTCAAAGAGGACTCGTGCAGGAAATGTGCAAACCAAAACCACACCTAACAAGCAATTAACAATCAAACCCTAGTCTAGCAAACAATCATGTTCAAGCAAACAACACAATCTAACATTCAAACCAGCTAGGAAAGTAATAGCCAGATTGAGGATTACATGCGATAACCTCATCCACAGCCTCGCTCTCCACAGCGGTCATCAGAAAAGCCTGCCTCCTCGGCGGAACAGCCTACTGAAAAGCCTGCCTCTGTGGAACAAGAGCTGCTCCACGACCAGCAGGAACAGACGCTCGTTGCTGCAACGGCTGTGCTGTAACAGGCGCCCTCCGCAGCTGACCCGCATGCCGACAATCCTTCGCGACATGGGAAGCATCACCACAAACCAGACACTGGCCCAAAAACTTCCGACACTGATCCTTGATGTGGCCAGGCTTGCCGCAGAAATGGCAAGTCTTCAGAATAGGCCCTACTGGCCTCTTAAACTGAGCTGGCTGATTAGGCTTGAAACCAGGCCTAACCACCGCCCTGGCCTGCTCCATAGGCCTCTTCCCAGCACCAGAAACATGCCCTCTCCTCTGACTCAGGTTCAGCTCCTACCTCCTGGCAGCGACCAAAACCTTCTGATAGGAGTCCAGATCGGAGGAAGACACAAAACTCTGGAGCTCCAAAGCAAGTCCCTGCAGGAACCTCTGAGCCCTCTCATCATCATCATGCACCATCTTTGGCGCGAACCGACTCAGCCTAGTGAACTCTTGATGGTACTGGTCCACCGTCAAGCTCCCTTGCTTCAGATCAATGAAGCGCTGCAGCATCTCCTTCTTCGCAGCCTTCGGAAAGAACTCCTCATCAAACCTGGACTTAAAGGTAGCCCAAGCTATCGGCTCCACCAACATCTTCTCTTCCACATCCCACCAATTCCAAGCATTATCCTTGAGTTGCCTCTTCGCCAAATCAACCCATCCAGCCGGGGTGATCTTGGCCATCTTCAAATTGTCCTCGATGTTCCGAATCCACTCATCGGCAGCCAGAGGACCCTCAGACCCATCAAAATATGCGGGACCCAGCTCCTGAAATTGCTTCGCTCCCGGCTCAGAGCGAGGGGCATCCAGAAGAGCCCGGGCAGCTCGAGCAAGTGGAGCATTCTGGACTTGCAGGAGCACGCCCTGCTGCACTTACATCATCTGGAGCATCATCCGCATCATCTCACCGTTGGTGGGTTCCCTCTCAGGCTCCTCATCATGAGGGAGCGCACCACTACCCCCACCACGGGTGAATCGCCTTCCTGCCATCTAATGACACAGAAAACGAATCAGATTAGACTCATAGCTTATGACTCGGACGTCGAACTTAGTTTGTTGGACATTCTAATATTATTATCGCTATTCCAAAAATCGCAGTTACAGAAGGACCTGCATTGGCCACCAACAAAACCTGTCACGACCCGCTTCCCTAAAATGGAGGCGAGACGTGAAAAGGTCCGCACGAGAGTGGAGCTGTGAAGCCCCAAACCCGATAAGCGTCAATAAAACATAAGCAGGTCCCTGTAACCACAACGGAACAACAATAATAACACAAGAAGAGACTGAAATAAAATCTCATATCTCATAAATTGTCCAACATGAAAATAAGTCCAACATCCAGAAAAGCCACCAGGCTAAAAGAAAGAGTCTAAGGCCCAGAACAAGGCCAACAAAAGCAACAATGTCACAAAGTATAGGTGCTACGCACCGACAACAAAACAGCAGTCTAAACAAAAGGAAAACACAACGAAGACACTAAGACTGGTCCCCAGTGTCCACATACTCCCCGTCAAACACAAGCTCGGGCTCGGCGTCAGCAAACACCTCGTCCTCAACAAGGTACTCAGGCTCAGGATCTAACATGTGTCACCCAAAAGAGTAAAGGGGCACATGTCAGCAAGTCTAAAAGACTTGGGCAAGGAAACTGAAAGTAAGGCAACTAGCAACCTAGCAGTTTTAGTATGCTTGACATGGCAGTTATAACATGAGTGCACAGGCAAGACATGGTGAACAATAAGTACAAGAGAACAATTATCGGGACAAGACAAGAGTAGCCAAGCTACTAACAATCTCAATCAATTCACTATTCATGTTTCACTGTTGTTTGTAGATGTTTACGCCTTACAGCTGAATGGTATAACATTCACACTGATTGGCCGCTTAACACTACCCCCAAAACCCAGAGTTTACGCCTTACCACTGCAGTTGCTGATCGGGCAGACTCCCAGTTGATTGGCCGCTTAACTCTTACCCCCAATACCCACAAGTAATCGAGCCAGGGTCCCCGCACACGAGCTCAGTAAATGAGCCGGGGTTGCCCCGCACAGGAGCTCGCATTCTAGTTCACGATTCATAAACAATTGGCGTAGGGGTGCACCTAGCCGGAAACAAGCAATTCGGGCATTGGCTATCAACCAACACATGGCCCGCTTCTGGAACACGAGCCAGGAACACAAACATTGTAGCGAAGCTACGCATTCACGGAAACACTTTAAGAATGCAATGACATGACAATTAATTTGCGTACCGTTAATAGAAATTAAACATGACATGGTAATTGTGCAACATGATATATATCGGAACTAGCTTCGTTGTCAAGCTAGTTCCCCAATTTGCGCCTAGGCGAGTATCATTTCGTCGCCTAGCCTCTTTTACGCCTACAACAAGCAAATGGCCTAAAACATGGCCTAAACCCTAAGTGTCAAGTTTCACTTGCCTAGCACCGGGGATGACGATCACGAAGGTTCGTCTCGCGGATGCTATCTACGGGGAAATCGCTGTTATGGGGAAACAATCATCAAAACAACATTCATTTCATTAGGGTTTCATAAAAATACAAATATGTTATGAAAACATCAAGAGATCGATTTCTTACCGTGAGGAGGCGAAAGAAACACTCCGGAAAACCTAGGGACCAGATCTGGAAACGAATGGAGAAGCTTGGAGAACTAGGGTTTTTGGGGGATTTTGGGGATTTGATGAGATTTTGGGGAAGATGAGGGGTAGAATGTGTTGAGGGATGGTTTGGATGATGGATCTTGGGCTTGGAATGAAGGAATAAGGGTTTGGGGAAGAAGGGGGCTCAATGGGGGAGAAACTAGGGTTTTGGGTCGAGTGGAGGAAGAAGAAAACGTTTGGGAGGGGTTTAAATAGGATGGGCTGGCGACTGCCCAGAAATTAGGGTTTCAACACAGATTAGTCGGTCAAAGAGCAACCACTGACCGACTAGTTTGGCAACTAGTCGGTCGATCGACCAACGCAGACCGACTAAGTGTAAACAGTAACTTCTGAACGAAAATAGAATTTAGATTTAGTCGGTCGATGAACAACTACTGACCGACTAGTTTGGCATCTAGTCGGTCGGTGAACGTTCTTAGACCGACTAAGAGTGAACAGTATTGATACCAAAAATTAGTTGAAGAGTTGGTCGGTTAAAGAAGCATTGCTGACCGACCAGTTTGCAACCTAGTCGGTCAACCAACGTTCTTAGACCGACTAACGATAAACAGTAACTCCTGAGAAATTTAGAAAGCCAACTAGTCGGTCCAAGAAAGATTGCCGACCGACTGGATCGTCATCTAGTCGGTCGGTGCCCCTTCTTACACCGGCTAATAAGCACCAAAAGTTCCGATACGGAGCGCGGAGCTCCGGGATCGATTCCTAAGACTCCTAGGCTTGATCTAATAGTAAGATACGACCGTTATGAAGCCCGTCACGAATGACTTACTCCGAAATCGACGATCCTAAGGAAGAAACGAGAAAACACGACGAAACGATCGAAAATGAAAGTTACGGAGACGAAAACCACACATGAGGAGAAAATCCACCAAAACATATATTATAATATAATAAATCCAGATGCATGAAAACCAGTCGTTACAGGATTCCACACGAAATCCCCTCCATTCCCAAATGCTACAAGTTCACAACCAACTTGCGATCTTAACATTCTCTTTACATCTAATGATATCCTCTATACAATCTATCTGTTACTACGACGTGAATGTTACTCGGTGTGAGATCCTACAGCCTGACCCTTACTACACGTCGAGACTCGAAGTCTCAAGACGACAGTGACCACTAGCAGTAGGTGTCGTCCATGTTTCGGGATCATCGATTACGTGATTGGTTCGTATAGACAAGAGTGCCGACGAAATCACTCTGACTGTGACTGTGATAATTTCCGCAGTTTTAGTCCCTTCGTCATAACTATGTCTCTCGGCTAGTCTAGGGTATGGTATACTATCAACCCCATTGGCTAGCAGTGGTCAGTATACATCGGTCTCTGGTTCATACATGTTGTACAAGTTACAACATACCTTGGCCAAGGTTTTACCGAGAGCCGTACTGACCAGTGACACTAACTTCCCATTAACGGAAGAGACGAATCCTCTGTTGATCACTACTCAGCTCATATGTTTCGAGTGTCACCCAGCCTAAGATCTTTCATCAGGCCTAGCCTTGAAGCTAGATCTTTAGACCTAAGTGACACTGTTCACACACAGCTTCATACAATGATCTCAAGTCCTAAGGACCAACTTACCTATTATCACTTAGAGTTATTAATGATAGTTTAGTTAATGTATAACCATTTAATAACTCCTTATTTGGGTCGTTCAGTGAACTCAGCTTTTACTGAGCACCTGCGTTCTATTTCTGACTTCAGCAAGTCGCTTGGTTATGAGACCAACCGGACAGGGACGAATGGTCTGTCCGATGTGTTGATATCCCTTATCTCGACACATCTATGACCATGAACACTTTTAAGATTCAAGCTATTAGAGGTCAGACATTTCTCATAATCGTAATCTACATTGCGAAACATATGTGACCTGACTATGAATCCAAGGGAATAATCTGAGTAATAAACAACTCAGACAACACTTTACCAGAAAGAACACTTTCATTTATTGAACAAGATGTTTCATTAAGATAAATAGCCACGAGGGCATACATTTCTCTACACGCTTTTCCCAACAGGAAGGAAGTTCGTCAATAATCTTTGCGACTTTCTCCTTTTGGGTGTAGATCTTCCCAAGAGCTTCCAATTCGTTGGATATGTCCACGAAGCGAGCATAGTAGTCCTTTATAGTTTCACCCTGTTCCATGTGAAACAAATCAAATTCTTTGTTAGCGACAACGAGTTTAGAATCTTTTACCGTACTCGTTCCTTCGTGCAAGATGAGGAGTTGGTTCCATACTTGATATGCACTCTTACATGTGCATATCTTGTTGAAGTCTTCGGGCTCCAACGCACATTGCAAGGCATTCATTGCCTTGGCATTGTTTACCTCTGCGGCAACCTCTGCGGTAGTCCACTTCTCGAAATCTTCTTCGGCGGGCTCGACATACTCCGTCATCGTGGCTATCCAAAGTGAAGCGCTCCGGAGGAAGGTTTCCATCCGGCATTTCCAGTACACATAGTTGGTACCGTTGAAGTGAGGAGGCCTGACTGAGGATTTTCCTTCCATAACTGAAGAAGATCCTTGACGATCCTTGAAGACGTTGTAGTCGTTGTTTGTCATAGCTTTGAACTCTGGCTCTGATACCAAATGTAGTGCCCTGTGAAGCTACTGCACATGTACTAGAGGGGGTGTGTGAATAGTACTTTAAAATAATCAAGAGAGTTATTCCTAATTACTGTGCAAACATACAAACAACAATGCGGAATAGACTACAAACAACAATAATAGACAAACGCAAACAAAGCATGTAACGGGTTCGGATCCACCCAAGTCTCCCCGACTTGTTCCCGGTGATCCTACGTCCCAACACCCGGATCCCCTCTGGATACTTGAGTTAGAAACCACTAACCCAAGATTTTGCACTATGAAAATCTTGTAGAAAACCTCTACAAGACCAAATCATACACAATGAAAATGTGACTCCCACAACCCGGGATCACACACTTCTCCCACAACCGAGAGAACAATTCAAATATCAAATCCGATGAAATAATGAAACACTTACCACAAAATCCTATGCCTTGAGTATACTTACCAAATTAGGGCAAAGAGGGATTTTGAGGAAGAAGATGTCACCAAACCCTAGCTCCAAGAAGTTGACCAGCAATGGAAGCCTAGGGTGGAGTTGGTGACCTTGGATCAAGCTCTTAGCTTGATAGGCTCACAATAGAGAGAATCTCTCTTGAGGAATTAGGGCTCAAGAAGTGAGGGAGAGATTCTTGGTGAGAAGAGAGAGCTTGGAAATTGCTTGAGTAAACTCCTCTCTTAGGTCTGAAATAACTTTGATAATGGACCTCTCACCTTGCCTCAAACGAATCAGGTTTGTATTTATAGAGGCAAGAAAAATTGTGCTCAAAAGATTCCCAACGGTCATATTTCTGAAGCAGTTAGTTGGTCAAAGAAGGATCACTGACCGACTAGATTGGCAACTAGTCGGTCGGTGATTTTTCATGAACCGACTAATTGGCTCACAGCCAAAAGAGAAAGTTCCAGGCAATATGAACTAATCGGTCCAAGAATACTTGCCAACCGACTAGTTTCACAACTAGTCGATCGGTGAGTCTTCCTTGACCGACTAAGAGACGAAATCGAATAGGCTGGATTCAAGTACAGCTAGTCGGTTTAAGAACAACTTCCAACCGACTAGTTTCTCAACTAGTCGTTGGTCGATGTGCTTTGACCGACTAACTGTAAACAGTAACTTAGGCTGTACAGAGGCAATGATAACTAGTCGGTCTGAGAAGTATTCCCAACCGACTAGATCATCATCTAGTCGGTCGGTGAACCTTCTTTGACCGACTAATTGATCAACAGTGCCAGGCTGAAATGAGCAAGGCATTCTAGTCGGTTTAAGGGGAATTGCCGACCGAATAGATCGTCATCTAGTCGGTTGGTTCTTCTACTTGAACCAACTAACATGCACTAGAAGCCGAGGGAAGAAGCGATAGGCTTCGGGAAAGTTTCTAATGGCTTTTATGATAATCCTAGCTCTAAGATATGAGCGAAATGAAGATTATAATGTAAGTCCTACTCAAAGCTTAACATTCTATTCTATGAAGCTAGAAGACATTAAATAAAACATGACGAATCGTCTTCAAAGCTTCAATCTTCACTCTTGACTTCAATAATACTCCTTGAGCTTCAACGAAGCTTCAGGCACACGATCACGCGTTTTGAGAAGTCTTGAGACGTCGCTTTAGATGCACGTATTCTTTTGGCGACGATCTCCATAACTGCGCTCACAAACAGTTAGTACATGATATTTATGTTTGCTCATCATCCAAAACCAAATCCGGGGAATCAATACTCAACAATGGCCCGTATGAGGTGTTGCGTCCTCATGGTCTGCACCACTGGGTTTGGTTACAGGGTCCATATTCAGCGGATTATATGGTGCTTCCGAGCGCTGCTCGAACCCACATTGGACCCATAGGTGGGAAATGGAGACCAGAGATGGAGCTCCTCATCCCAGCTGCATATGTACTCGAGCCCGAGGATGCCCAGTAGGAGCCCCTTCTCGACCCTATTGCACTGGAGATCCCCTTCCCACACCTGCCCCTACTGATCGTCTACAGCGGGATCCACCACCACCGCCCCCCCACAGGGAGGTGATGGTGCTCTTGCTTGATGGCTAGTGTTCCTGTGTCCCCCTATATTCTCTGCCCATCTGTCCGCTTGGGACCCCGCTCTCACACAGCTTGGGGGGGACCAATTCTGCATATTTGTATATCTCCACCATGTTGCACCTGTATATAACCCATTTTGTATTGTCCATCCATCATTTGCATGCCTGCTGCATCCATCATCTACATATATCATGTCATATTTTACTCTCTTTATTTTTCCTTTTATAATGCATGCATCCACACCCACCCTTCCCTATCTTATGCGTCCTCGTGCCACACTTAGCACATTGAGGAATGTTTAGATTGGGGGAGTGAGTGCACCCACACAGTTTTTATTTTCTTCATTTTACCTTTATTTTTCACCTTTATTTATTTTTCACTCATTTTCACTCACTTTTTTATTTTCTCGCCATGCATCACGTTTTTTTTACTTTTGGAGTGACTTGCATATGTATAGTTAGTTTTTTATTTTCTCCTTTATTTCTCCTACTTTCCTTGCTAGAGATGAATTCCCTATGATGACTATATCTTGGTGTTTGCTTTACTCATATGCATGTACTCTTTTGCATGATATCATTTTCATTTCTGATATCATATGCGATTCATTGATATGCATTTGAGAAAAAGAACTTCCATCGTTCATTATATGAATTTGAATGAAATTTTAGCGTTAACTGAGTCTGGAAACTATTATTGTATACCCTTCATAGAGAACACACCAAGCTTCATGCATTGATTGCCTATACTTGGAGTACTGCTTTGCCTTTCTATTATCACTTCTTTTTGCATGAAATGTGCTTTGAACTTCCAGGTTGAATGAATGATTGCCATTTGATATGATTGGATTAGTTTACTTTTTTGTTATCAAACTGAGTAGATTAAATTACCCTGCTGAAGTTGTTGTGCACATACAAAGAGTGAACCGAGAGTTATATATATTTCTTTCTCCACATATCTTGAACATCATTTCTATACTAATAGCCATTGGTGAATCTCCCCTTAGCGAATCCTATATTTGCATCTTCCCTATGCTAAAAATAATAAGCTCCATAAATCTCAAAAGAAAAAAAAATATTTATTTCATTTTATCTTATTTGGGATTGTTCTCGTGTATATATAAAAAAAGAGAAAGAAAAAAGAAAAATAGAGAGAGAAAAATAGAAGTTCCATTGTATATACACAATCCCATCTTTCCTCCTTTATTTCTTCTTATTTTCTTTGGAGCCACAAAAATTTATGGAAAAGACGTATTTATATATTTGATGCCACCACGCTTATAGATAAGCTTGTAGAGGGGATCCAATGGCGTGTGAGAGAGTGACTACCTATATGTGCATGACAACCTAAGCTAGGTAATTTTTGATATTTAGGGAGACTACTTAGAGTATAACGACGTCTATTAATTGAATATTGGCATGAAATTAATGAAACCATCTTTTTCTATTCTTATCGATTTGAAATGTGTGATATCTCTTATACTCGAAATAGAAAGCAGTTAATTGAAAACCGTGTGATCTATGATTATGTATATCGTTTTACATGCCATTGACGATGTTGATTCTAAAATGATGTCATATTTCATATGATTTTCCATGTTCTTAGTTTTTCTATCAAAAGCATCTATATGAAATGGTATCGAAGTGAAAATCTTTAGCATGTTTATATTCATAGGTCGTGCTATTTGACTATGCAACTCCAAGTTCTGAGAGAATGATCTGGCATCTTCACCTCTTCATCTTCTTTTTCGTTCATCCCTTTTTCTTTATTTTTATTCACCCAGTTCGCCTTTCTACTCATCTTCCTCGAGGACGAGTAAGAGGTAAGCTTGGGGGATTTTGATAGGCTCATATTTTACACTTTATTTCTGCATATTTGCATACCATTTCTATTGCTCAAATCGCGATTTTCACGATTATTTGACGATGTTTCGATACTTTTCACTACTTCTTGTTTTTCGTCTGAGTTCAGGAGATATGTAGCAACCAGGTGCAATTTGGAGCCTAGAGGACTTGCACGCGTGCCGGAGCATCGCTCATGATTATATCGAAGAGTTAACGGCACTGGAGGATGAGTGGAAGAAGAAGGGCGTCGAAAGAATCGACGAGGAATCGAGGAGGAGAAGAAATGGGCTCTAAAATAGGCCACTCGACCGAGCAAGGCCGCTCACTCGGCCGAGTGAAGCAGCCTACTCGGCCGAGCAAAACCGGCACGACAGCATCTGCCAGCCTGAGTACCACAATGTACTTGACCGAGTGGTGAATTCCACTCGGCCGAGAAACACTTTACTCGCCCTAGTGGAGGCCAAGATTTTGAAGAGAGCCAAGCCGACTTCTATGTTTTTCTGGACGATCTGCAGAATGTCATACTCGACCGAGTAGAATTCTCACTCGGCCGAGTATGATTCCCACTCGGCCGAGTGGCACAGATGCCCAGACGGGAAAACTAGGGTTTCTGGCGGTGCAGGGGCAGTTTGGTCTGTATTTTTTGGTTCTTTTGGGCATGTATTTAAGCCCAGTTTTATCTCCAGCCCCAGGGGAGACCAGATAGACTTCTTAGAATAATTTCTTTTGAATTTTTAGTTCTAGTTAAGCTTTTAAATTGGCGAGAGATTGAAGATTGGATCATAATTTTCTATTGAAAGCTTCTTTGGCGACATTGGTTTGTCTTGATCTCTTGCAAGTTGTGATTTTTATGCAATATCTCTTATTGAATCTTGATTGCATGATGAATTCTATTGTTGATCTTGCTTTTCTATCGATTTTTAATATGATTTGCGAGTAGTTCCTTTGCTCTAGGACAAAGGGATGAACCCTATGGATCTAATGTTTGAATTGTGAGATTTATTGAATTGCCATGATATTAAGCTTGTTAGAAAGGTTAGATCTTTATTAATTTACTACAGATAGATAGGGATTTCTCTTGGATCTCATGAGCTCGACAGAGGATCTTAATCCAAGGAAAGCCCTAGAAATTCGATTTAGGATTACCCTCGAAATCTCCTAGATTTGGTGCGCGACGGCGAGCAACGATAGCATTTTTTATTGTTCTCTTATACTCATATTCATTGCACGACAGTGAACGGATACGAACTATTAAGATCTAGATCTGAACTCAAGTTGCGTAATAGCGAGCTTTAGTTGGGATTGGACGAAATTGCCGACATTAATGCTAGTGGTCTAGACTAGGCTTGCGCAACAGCGAGGCTCTCGTTTAGATTGCTATAGACCTACAATAGCACGACAGCGTGCATGGGTTCCTTAATTAGTTGCAGCAAGTTCACCTTAACTCAAGCTTGATTGCATGGTATTTCATAACTCACGATGATGACTTGAAAATCCATAGTGGGGATTCCCTAGCCCTAGACATCATTATTATATTGAATTTGTATTGATACTCGAACGATTGTTACACCATCAATTCCCAAACGATTTTTCTACCAAATAGCTTAGTAACCAAAATAGAGTACCGTTATTAGTCCTCCCTGTGATTCGATACCCGCTTGCCACTTAACCGTGCACTTACGGTAAAGCTACATTGTTTTTCGGGTGTATATCTGGGAGCGATCAATTGCTACATTAGTATCGCATCTTTCTCATGGAAAGACGTATACGTTTTTTCCAGCATGCCATCTTCTGAGACTTTTTCACCACACATCTTCAGGCGTGAGGTGATGCTAAAAAGAGCTGAGTTGTACTCAGCTATGGACTTAAAGTCCTGCAGTCTCAGGTTCTCCCACTCATATCGTGCCCTTGGTAGTATGACATCTTTCTGTTGTTTATACCTATTCTCAAGGGCAGTCCACAGCTCAAATGGATGTTCGACTGTAAGGTATTCAGCCTTTAAGGTCTTGTCCACATGGCGACGAATATAGATAATGGCTAGCTCCTTTTCTATATCGCTTACATTTTCATTCTTAGTCACAGCAGAAATGAGGGACTTAGCCCGCAGATGTGACTTCACATCGAGCTGCCAGCTCAAATAGTTTCTCCATGATGCATCCAGCACTTCGAAATCGATACTTGCGATTTTAGCCATTTTATCTAGCAGTGCACAAATTTGCATGAATTAATAATTTAAACAATAAACATTTTCATGCGGAGGCAATTTTTATACGAAGAGCTAATTACGTGGATCGGCCAGTCCCACATAAATAAAAAGTCCAAAGTCCATTACAGTCCATATTACACAAATGAAAGCTTTAAAAAAGAAATTACAAATTTGGAAACCCCATGGGTCCCATATAAGATCTTCAGCTTCAAGTGTGGCCTCCGTCTCCATGAAAAGTAGTCTTCGGTTTTGGACATTACATAAATTCCTCACTACAATTTTTTTCAAAAGTAAAAGAAAAGTCCAGGAAATAAAATGTGGGACTTAAACAGCCGATCCAAAACCGCAATTAGCCATCCATACAAAAATTTGTGCTCATCGAACATTTTCAGTGGACATTTTCATTGTAGGCATCACATGCATTTATATTCACAAAAGTATAAATATTACTTAATAATTATTGGACCACTGGGCAACGTCATACACTGTTAGGTTAGGTGACTAACGGCAGAGCGGTCGCAGGATCTTCCTACTTATTAAGTTTAATATTGCACAACAAAATATCAGTTTATCAACAGAATAAGCCAAAAAAAGTGATGCAGAGCATATAATTATGATCCTAAAAAGGCATCATATAATGCAAAAAGTTGTGCTAGTTGGGATTATTCAAAAGAGTTTGAAAAGAGCCCAAAAATGACATGTTCTTCATGAAAAAGGAAGAAGTTTTCCTTTTAAATTATCCCCAATTTATCCCCAAATGTCCCCAAATGTCCCCTATTTTTATCATGATTTTTCATGATTTTTAGGCCCCCAAACCCTTTTTAATCTATTTTTAGCCCCCAAAACCCCTATTTTTAGCTGCTTTTAGTTTATTCCTTTCTGTTTCTTTTTTAGTAAAGACAGTCTGCGGGCCTGAAGCCCGCAGTGTGGCTGCGGGCTTCAGGCCCGCAGTTATTTATCCTCTTTTTTCTGAAAGGAATTGCTTGCAGGCCTTAGGCCTGCAGCTTGGCTGCGGGCTTCAGGCCCGCAGTCCATTTTATTTGTTTTTTTCATGCACTTCAAGCCCAGTAAAAAAAAATAGGTGTTGAGGGACGGCGGCTAGGGCTAGCAGCAACCGCCCCTCGCTCTACTGCCTCTGTGCGACGGTTAGAGACAGGGGCCCTCCCCCTGCAGCCAGGCATGGGGGAGGGGGCTTTGTTATGGTAGCCCCACTCTCGTCGTAGCGAAGGGGAGGGGGGACTTGCACCGCCCCCCTCACCGTAGCAAGGGGGAGGGGTGACATACATCACGCCCCTCACCGGAACAAGGGGGTGGTGATTTACGGCATAGCCCCCTCCGCCATAGCGAGGGCAAGGATGGCAGCCCCCTTCAGGGGGGCGCATCCGGTTTGTTCGGGATGTCGAAACGGCATCAGCCCCTCCTCGCCAAAGTTAGGGGGAAGAGATTAACGGCCGCCCCACCGCCTTAGCGGGGAGTGCGGGGGCGGCGGCCCCCCTTCGGGGGACTGGCGTAGGGACGGGCGGCGGCCCCCCTTCGGGGGGGGGGACCGATGTGGGGATAGGCGGCAGCCCCCCACTTCAGGTGGGAGGGCACATGGAGCAGTACCAATGATGCGACGAAAATAGCGGCGGCCGGTGGAAAGGCCGCCGGCGATGCCGAGGGATTGCAAAATAATTTTATTATACAATTTCTAATTGAATCATGTTAAAACATGATTTTTAGACGATAAAAACGTCAATTTGGGCGATTATCCCTATGTCCATTCCGATCTTGCGAGATCTATGGATAAAATTATCATACGTATGATAAAAATGACATTTTAGCGAGATTTACCTCTATATTTGTCCTCCGGATATAGAGACGGTTGAAAGAAGCCTACGCGGATGACGACGCTTGTTTGATGTGGATGATGCAGCGTGCGTGGATCCACCGCCTTCCTTCGCTTTCACAACGATCGATTTTTGTCTGGAAATATTTAATTATAGTCTCGTGCTGATAACGTGTTATGAATCATCAACTGGGGAGAAAACCCCAGCTCTTTATTTATATCATATAGAGGAGCGTATACAGATAAGATACAATAGATACGATCTTATCTATAAGATAAGTCGTGATTCCAACCGACTAACCAACTCGGTATTATCCCTTCAGAACAATCTCCTAATTTTAAATGAACAACAATAATTAAAGCGTGATAATTTTTATTTAGTGCATCCCAAAAATTTTGTCCCCCCGAAAATTTAGTTATAACCAGATAATTTAGCTCCCCCAAAAAATTTTAATTTTTCTAAAAATTTCGTTCCAACCATAGAATTTAGTTCCCCAAAACTTTAGGTTTTCCACTCAAAATTTTCATAAACTATCATCTTACACATTGATTCATCAAGATTCAATCACACCCATCTTTCTATCCTACCTTTTGTCCTAGTGAGTAAACCCATTCAAAAATATCCCTCAATTACCAACCACAGAATTTAATTGCTCCCAAAATTTTAGGGTTTTACCCTCAAAATTTTCACAAACTCTCATCCTACCTATTGATTCCTCAAGATTCAATTCCAACCATCTTTCTACCCACCATTTTGTCATGGTCTATAACCACATTCAAAAATATGCCTCAATTATATTATAATGTTTGCTAATTGAAAATTAGAGACATGAGATTATCTGTCTTTATATCATTCAACTCAATCTTTCATTGGCCATAAATGCACTTTTATTAATCTAAGAAGTGATGATAGATATAGGTTTTGGTTCACTGGGACTCATGACTTCTGTGCGGGTAAATATAAATCATAGCAACCACTCTTTGAGTCTTCTACAAGTTGCCTGTGTCATACTTGGTTAGCTCTATATGATATAAATTATGATACACTATAATTTTTACGGTTATCATCCGATTGGAAAACAGTAGAAGCTGAAGTAACTCATGGGACTGTAATGAGACACTTTAGGTTATATCCAAGGGGACATGAGATCGGTCATATAGTATTGCTTCCATATCTGCTTGGACATGTAGACTTGAACATCATTAAGTGTTATAGGCTCTTTATTTCACTTGACTTTTGATGGCTTTATAATCTTGAAGCTGTATATTAGATAATCATTTAATTATAGAATATGATAATTGTACTATGTTAAATCAAGCAATGAAATTACACCAATGCTACCAATATTAACTTTGATGTCAGTCCACAAAATTTATGCTAAGATTAACTTTGATGTTTGTCTACATTTTTCTAATTTCTATTATAAACAACGATAGGTGGTTTCTGTGTAGATAAAAACTTGACAAGAATAACTCTTGGACTTTGTGTGGAAGCTTAAATCTGTTGGATCCTGTGGACGGCAAACAACACTAGAAGGGATGGTTGAATAGTGTTGTATAAATAGTAAACTTTTTCGTTTGGTGATTAGCACAATTGAAAACCCTTCTAATGTTGCCAAAGAAACCAAGTAGAGTGATCTACGCTTGGTTCTTAATCAACAAAGTAATCTTACAAGTAATATGATAGAGATAAGATTACAATCAGATAAGAGATCTTTACAATGAGATCTTTACACAGCGGAATTAAATGAATAAATAATCTTTGCAATAATGACAAGGAATTACAAAGATACAATAATAAAAAATTAAATAAGAATTGCTTGCAGAGATAAATAATCAAACACAGAAAAGCAAACACAGATATAAGCGATTTTTATCCTGGTTCCCTGCCACCTGAGTACGTCCAATCCCCGACCAATCCGGTACGAGATTTTCCACTATTGCCTTAGCAATACAAGTACCTAACTTCACTCGTTAGGATTTTCCAAACGCCTAGCCTTGACCAGGATTTCAAACCACCTAGACTTGTCTAGGATTTCTGACCACCTAGACGTGTCTAGGATTTCCACTATTCCCGTATAACACGGGAATTTAAAATTCAAAGTCTTCTTCAAACACTTGCAACAAATATGAAATTAATAAAGAGATTTCCTAAATCCAAAAGAATATATTTGTGTATATGTGGCTTAAAGAAAATCGAAAAACTCTTGATCAAATTAAATGATATAGATGAGCACAAATTTTATCAAATGAGTTATCTTGAAAATTGATCTTCTAAAAATATGCACTTGGGCTTTTAGTGATCAAAGATCAAGTCTTTTTAATTCTTGAAAAAAATATAATTATAAAACACAAAGATTAAAAAGAAAGACTTGTATTTTGAATCTCAATTTAAAAAGCTTTCAGCTTTGGAGATTAAAAACAAGTAATTCAAAAAAGGTTGTCTTTAAAATGATCTTCTAAAATATGCACTTGGGCTTTAGAGATCAATGCTCAAGATTTTGATCTTTGAAAGAAATATAAAAGTTAAGAACACAAATATCAAAAAGAAAAACTTGATGTTTGAATCTCAAGAAGAAAAGCTATGAGCTTTGGAGATTAAACCAAGTTATAAAGGCTAGAAATGATCAGAGAAAATAATTGCGAAATTAAGCACAAAAGAATTAAAAATGTAGCCTTTAGAAAAACTGAAGAACTTTGAGAGCTTGAGAACTTTGAGAACTTTTTGAGAGAATTATAGCTTTGCTCAAGAATGAATTTCTTAGTAAAAATGTTCTCATATGGTTATCTATTTATAGAGTTTAAGAGAGGATTTTGAATTTCAAAATGATTTGACTTCAGCCCAAAAATCAAGCAAATAATAAATGGGAGAGGCAATCAAGGAAGTCAAATCGCACAGATGGTAGTCGACTCCCTAAGGTTGGTAGTCGACTTCCAGAGTAGTTTCTGAGAAAATCTGTTACACTGGTAGTCGACTCCCTAATATTGGTAGTCGACTCCCAGAGTATCTTTTCAGGGAGAAGGCAGAAATCAATGTAGAGAACTACTGGGTGTTTGTAGTTGACTACAAGTTGAAACTTAGCTTCTATGAAAAGTATGCTCTCAAATAAGTTTAAAACAAGTTTAAAAACATTTTTGAAAATCATTGTGTGTGTGTGTGTGTGTGTAGAATATTCATTTGGCTTTTACATTCTAAAAACACAACTTACTAATACACACATCTTTGGCTCTCGTCCTTCGATCTTTGACTTGAGCCATCTTATCTTGATCTTTAGTCTTCACATGCTTCGTATTGTTGAGCCATCATATGCTTCGTATTGTTGGCTCGTAAGTAGATTTCCTATCATGGCTTCTAAATCATTCATTTAGCTTTTTATTGCATTTGAACTTCATGACTATAGAATAATTGATCAATGCCTATACAAACTTGAATTAAACATATTAGTAGACATTTCACTTTGTGCACATCATCAAAATTCACTGGTGTGTGTCTCAATATCCCAACACTCTCCCCCTTTTTGATGATGACAATAAATGATATAAAATATTGAAAATATAATATGACAACAAAAATAACTTACGCTCCCCCTGCAGAAAGCATGATTGCTATGGAGAGGTTACTCCCCCTGCATTAAGGCTGGTTAGCAATAAGAAGAAATGTGTATATTTTCATATTATATTTGTTTTTCAAGTGTGGAATAATATCATTTTGCCATGAAACATTATTTTATATGCATTGTATTTTTCTCCCCCTTTGTCACATCAAAAAGTGTGACATGAAATACAATCCAAATGTTAAAAATATTCATGACACCAAGTGTGAAGAAAAAATTACATGGACAGAATAATATGCATACTATGTGAAAAAGATATTTTAACATTTATAGCAAGCAATATTTCAATTATTCAATGACATAAAAATGTCTCAATATCCTTTCGTGCATATATTTCAATTTAACATAAATTGAAGCATGAATTAAAAGAAATCATACTTATTCTATAATGATGCATTAATCTCATGGAGGTGTTACTGTCCGGGCATTAATTGCTAGAAAGAAACAAGCAACATTTAAAGATAGAATATATCCAAACAACAATAATAACAATTGTAGTCAATAAGCATATTCAATTCCAATATATAATTTCTAACATAAAAAATATTAATGATCATAACATATGAAAATATCATGCATAAAGAATGCATGAAACCAAGTATAATACAATTTTTTTTTGCTATCCATGAACAAATGGAATATTATTCATTTAGGATGACTCAATATCATTTTTTTAAAAATATTTTGAGTCATAAATAAATATCCAAGCATTCATTGATTTTGTCGGGGTTGGCCTCGATCCCGCGATTGGTGATCATGAATCCCAGGAACTTGCCGGATCTCACCCCGAACGTGCATTTCGCAGGATTGAGCCGAATATTGTACCTTCGTAGCCGTTCGAATGTTTCCCTTAGGTCGACGATATGGTCAGCATGATCCTTTGATTTCACCAGCATGTCGTCGACGTAGACCTCCAGGTTTCTTCCTATCTGGGAGTCGAACACCTTGTTGACCATTCTTTGGTAGGTTGCCCCCGCGTTCTTCAATCCAAAGGGCATTTTCTTGTAGCAGAAGGTCCCCCGGTCCGTTATGAAAGCCGTCATCTCTTAATCATCAGGATCCATCTGGACCTGGTTGTACCCAGAGTAAGCGTCCATGAAGCTGATCATCTCGTATCCCAAGGCACTGTCTACGAGGTGGTCGATCCGCGGCAGTGGATATCTGTCCTTGGGGTAGGCTTTATTAAGGTCGCTAAAATCCACACACATTCGCCACTTCCCGTTGGGTTTTTTGATCATTACCACGTTGGACAGCCATTTGGGGTACCAGACTTCTCGGATGAAACCGGCGTCGAGGAGTCGTTCTACTTCATCAGAGGCTGCCTTCATCTTTTCGCCACATAGGTTCCGCTTCTTCTGCCGGACGGGCCTGAAGTTGGGATCGGCGTTCAATCGGTGAACGATCACCCGGGGATCAACGCTAGGCATGTCCTCGGCCGACCACGCGAAGACGTCCAGGTTAGCCTCCAGGCATTCGACCAGCTTGCGCTTCGAGTCAGGATCCAGCCCTGACCCAATGGAGACGAATCTCCCCTCGACGTTCGTGACGGGGATCTGCTCGTGTTCTTCCGCAGGGGTGGGTCTCGGTCCATGCCTCAGGTCGAGTGAGGCCATTGGATCGCCAGGCCCTCCGAAGACCTTCTCGTCTGTCAAGTGGTAGCAGATCTTCTCTCCCTTCGTGTCGCCATTGATTTGCCCGACCCCCTTTGGGGTATGAAACCTGATTATCCGGTGGAGCGTCGAGACCACCGCATCGATAGCGTTGAGGAGGGGGCATCCGATGATCCCATTGTACGCCGAGCCGACCTTCAGCACAATGAATTCCACCGTCAGCGTCACCGAATCAGGTGCTCCCCCAAGCGTGACCGGGAGGTGGATCGCCCCGATGATAGGTGCAGAGTGTCCCGTGAAACCCACCACGGGCCCCGTGCATGGCTCCAAGTCTTCGCCACGCAGTCCCATCCGCTCCAAAGTCGACGTGAAGAGGATGTCGCACGAGCTACCGGTGTCGACTAGCAGCCGCCGCACCACGGAGGTATCCATGATCAGGGATACCACCAACGCTTCGCTCGATCCCGGCTTTTCCCACGTTCTCTCGATCCTACTGCCCCGGGAAGCTAACGGTCGGCCGCCGGTCTCCTCAACACTGTCCTCTACACGATCCGAGCTCGTCGCCTGGTTCGCGTGCCCTGGAGGCACGGCCTCGCTCCGCTTGCCACAACATTGGTCAGTGCCCACCACCGGGGCCACGCCTCTTCTCCGCCGCGTGGGGCGGAGCCGTGTCATTGTCGGTGTGGTTGTTTTATGTGGGTGTTGTTCGTTCCCACAGACGGCGCCAGATGTTTACGGGTGTTTTCTCACCACAGTTTGTTGACCATCGGCTTTGTGGTCAACGTGGTCAAGGGGCCGACTTGGGGGTCCCTTGGGATCGCCGAGCCCGCTTGTTCTCGGCGTGGGAGAGCTGAGGAGAAGCCTTGGCTCGGTGGGTTGTGCTCGGCCTCGGCTGGGTCGCGCTCAGCCTCGGTCGGATCCGTGTCGAGGGGTATCCTCGGCGTCTTGCAAGTGAGATGATGCCTGAGCAACCGTCCACCTGACGACTGCGATGGGGGTAGCCGACCGATGCTGAGGGGTAGCCTCGGCGCCTCGGATATCTTCTTCCTAGACAGATGAGGAAACTCGTCAGGGAGGCCGGACCTAGGTTTCGGCCAAATCCCCTCCGATGCCTAAGTCAGATCAAGGTTTGTAGGGGTACTCGGCGGGGGAGATCCGGCTTGTAAGGAAGCTGGAACGTCAACCCAGGCGACGCGAGTTTGGGGGAGGGAAGAAATGGAGTGGCGAAAGCCTAGGTCGTTGATGGAGTACCTCTCTGTTGATTACCTGAGTCTCGATCCCCTTTCTCCGTCGTCCTGGCCTTCCCCTTATAGGGTCCCTCGTGATTGCCCCACGTCCCGCATCCTCTCACATCGCCACGATCCGCCTTCGCCTCCTCCTACTCATGCGTAGTGGAGGGGATTATGGGATCGCAGATTCCGAAGGGCGGTTGATCCGGCCGAATGGGGGCTAATCGGGTGCCCCCGAGGGTGAAGTGACTGGGCCTTCAACCCCGTCCGTGGGCCCTTCCGAGCGGGCCCGTCTTCTCTAGTGGGCGCCTCCTTTGAGGTTGGGCCGTGGGCCGTCGTATTTCGGGCTGGTCCAAATTAGTCGTAACACTCTTCATCATTAGATTTGATTGTCTCCATGGGTGATTGAATCAAATTTGAATTAGATCCGAATCTTTCGTTCAATATGTTGAGGATTTGGTGTGCGGTATCTGCCTATTCTACAAGATCTAACAGTTTATCAGTTAAACCAATATAAATTAGATGTATTACCTTTATGTTTCTAAAGTAGGCTTCTTCTTGATCCGGATTCCATTGAGTTTGCAGTATGGTCGGAATCTCATTTGGTTCTATAAGAAATCTCGTGTATTTTAGATCTTGTGCCTCCAAGAAGATCTCCATTCTCCTTCTCCATTGGGAATAGAAGTTGTCGTAGAAGATTGGAGGAGTATGAATGCTGTAGAATGTTGTTGATGCCATCGCCTTTGACCTTATTGTGATACTAAGTGTTGGAGCCTGTGGATGGCAAACAACACTAGAAGGTGGGTTGAATAGTGTTGTATAAATAGTAAACTTTTTCGTTCGGTGAATAGCACAATTGAAAATCCTTCTAATGTTGCCTAAGAAACCAAGTAGAGTGATCTTACGCTTGGTTCTTCATCAACAAAGTAATCTTACAAGTAATAATATAGAGATAAGATTACAATCAGATAAGAGATCTTTACAAAGAGATCTTTACACAGTGGAATTAAATGAATAAATAAGCTTTGCAATAATGACAAGTGTTTCAGAGTGTTTTCTCACTACAAAGCGTTGACCGTGGAGAACCCGGTCAACGTGGTCAAGGGGCCCGCTTTGGGTCCCTTGGGGGGCTTCGAATTGGTGCAGAAGGGGCGAGGGGAAGCCTCGGCCCTGGTTGAGATGCTCGGCCTCAGATAGACGTGCTCGGCCTCGGCTGAAAGGGGGACGAGGGGTAGCCTCAGTCGCCCGGGTAGATGCACGGCCGACGGGAGGCGAGGGGGAATCTTGGACCCGACTAAGACGCTCGGCCTCGGTAGGGCGTGCTCAGCCTCGGCAGGTTGACGGTGAGGGGAAGCCTCACTATCCAGTCGATCGAGTGGTCGGAGAGGGGCGAGGGGTAGCCCCAGCCCGTTGATAAGCTGTCCACCTGCGTAGACGAGAACGCTCATCAGGGGGCCGGACCTTGGTTCCGGCCAAATCCCCTCCGATGCCTAAGTCAGATAGTGATATGAGAAGGGAGGCCCGGCGGAGACGGTTCGACTCGTGAGGAGATCGTAACGGCGTCTCTCGGCGCGAGCGGGGGAGGAAGGAGATGAATTGGGGGAACGAGGTCGTTGATGGAGTACCTTAGGTTTTGTTACCTGAGATGCGGTCCTCTTCTTCGTCGTCCTCCGAGCCCTTTTGTAGAGCTCCCTGCGTGATTGCCTCTGGCCCACGTCCCACGCCCGCCCTCGATCGTGCCCCACCAATCCGCCCCCTCGCCGCCACTCTCTTCGCCCTTCCAGCACCTCCCCATTACCGCCATTTAGTGGTCGCGCGTTCGGGGGAACGGTTTTCGCAGGAGTGGGTGAGTGTCCAGCGGGTTATCAGGGCCGGGTCGGATCGACATTCGAGAAGATCCCTTACAGGGCCTTTGTTGAATGGGCTTGAGGATGCAGGTGGGCCTTCGACCAGTAGTCGGGCTCCTGGGCTCGTGTCTTTTGGGGTCTCGGTCAAATAGGCGTAACAATTGCCCTCATCGGTCGAGTTGATTGGCTTCGGCCTGTTCGGCTCGGCCGATGTGACCTCTGTCGATTTTGACAAGCTCGCCAGTCGATGCCGACTCATTTATTAGTCGTCATCATGGGTGGGCCCGTTCGATATTTTTAAGGCGCGGGCTCCGAAGCGCCGTCGGTCCTCTGATGCCGCCACGTGTGGCTGCAAACTTACCCCCTCCGTTCGCGGGGCCGTCTTTAATTGAGAAGCTGAGGGGTTCGGGCGCCGCCATCGGTGGGATCGATCGGCCTCGGCTAGCTTGGTATAACCGCTTCGCCTCCTGGGGTTCCGAGTGGCGCTTCAGCTGAGGCGTGGTCATAAATGTAGGTCATGATGAGGCGGGTCGATTGGACTTCCCCTGGCGCCGGTTTCGAAACGCCGCCAGTTCTTCGAAGCCTGCCGCGCGTTCTTGTCAGCCGCTTCGAATTCACCCCTGCGCCCGGTATATAAAATCCTCAGCCGTGTTGATCTCCACTTCTCTCTTGCTTCTCCCGGTATTCAAAGCTTTCCACAACTCGGAGTTTCCCGTCGCCTTCGCTTCCTTGCCTTCTCCAGACTAGTCGAAAAAAGGTAATTCCTCTCTCGCCTTCATCTCATGGCTGCCCTTAGGATAGGCGGTTCTGATCAAAGGGCAAGGGATCCTTCGGAGTCCAGGCGGGGTGAGCCCCGGCTAGGGGGATCAGGTTCCCCCGCCGGGAGTCATTCTCTTCAGGATAAGGGGAAGGAGAAACTTTTTCCAGACTACGCCCGTGATGACGTGGCGTCGGCTGCCGTACGGCTTAATGTGCCCCCGGTTGTCCTCCGTACGCCGTCGAGGATCCCTCCTTCGGTGGCCGCGGAGATCCGGGAAAGATATCTCTGCTTCCCATACGAGGTTCGGGTTCCATTTGTCGACGCGCGGATTTGCCTTCCGAGGAGCAATGAGGTCGGCGTCTACGTCGAGATGTTCCGCCTGGGTCTTCGCTTCCCGCTCCATCCCTTCTTCATCCAGGTCATGGAACATTTCACAGTGTCCCTGTGTCAGTTCACCCCGTGTTCGATCGCGGTACTGACGGGCTTCGTAACGCTCTGCTGTACCCGTGGTCTGGAGCCGACTCTCCCCCTTCTCTTCCACTTTTACCAGGTCCAGACGGTCGGTCCGGGGTCATGGCTGCTACTCCGAGCTCGTTCGAGGAGGGAATGCCTGATTGGGTTACCCCGCTGGTCAGGGGATTGGAACTCGGATTATGTTTTCGTGGTCTTCTTGGGTGAGGCCCAGATTCTAACAAGCTGGGGCAGTTCTATCCATCCTCGCCCGTCGTTAGTTCTCTCAGACGCCGACCGGGCAGCCGCTGCGCTTCTGTTGGCTCTTCCTTTGGAAACGAAGTCCATTTGGTCTTTGCTGGACGACCTACTCCTGAAGGCCGTCTTGTGGTCTCCTGGTAGGTCGCTTTTTCATCCCCGGATCGCCCTATGACTCATCCTGATTTCGGTCTCCTTTGCAGGGATGGCTGGCCGCGAATTCGTCCGTGACGTCGACGAGCTGATCCGTCGTGGAGCCGCTCGGAGCCGAGATAGTACCTCTGGAAGGGCGCCTCGGAGGACCGTTGAGGAGGAAGTGCGCCGAGCCGAGCCTTCCGTGGGTAAGGTGGTGGCCGCGCCTCCCGTCTCTTCTTCTGGCGATCCCCTTCCGGGGGGTGAGGATGGTGCGAGGCGGAAGCGTTCCCCTCCGGCGCCTTCGGAGCCCCACGGTGGAAAGAAGAGGAAGGAGGACGTGGATCCCTCCGGTCCAGCAGGTTCTGTGCTTCCCGTGGCGACCGCCGGGGATCCTTCGATAGCTTTGCCAGCCACCCCCCTCGCAGCGTCTTCGCCCGTATCACCAGGGGTCGGGGCCTTGTTGGCGAGCGACATGGCTTCGATCGTCGTCCCTGGGAGTTCGATGTTTGTTGACCGAGCCCTGGCCCAGCAGGTCGCCGAGGTCTCCGTCCCTCCCCGGGACCGCAGCCTCCTCAAGAAGATCCCGTCCGACAAGATGTCGGATTCCTTGGTCTGGATCCTTCAACAGGTTCGGTTATCTTGCTATCCTCTCTTTCTCTTTATCCTCTTCTTAGCCCATGTCTCGTCTTTTCAGGGTTCAGCGCTCGCTGTGGAGTTGCAGTGTCGAGCCGTTCGCTTGAGGGAGCTGGAGGAGTCCTCCATGAGGGCCCAGGAGCGGGCCGGGGCGACTGAGGTGGCTATGACGGCGGCCCAGATGGAGTCTCGGCGTCTCAACCTCCGCGTGGCCGAGTTGGAGGGACGAGTGGTTGACCTCCAAGGAAAGCTGGAGGATGCTCATCAGTCGGCTGAGGAAGCGGCGGAGTCGTTCCGCCTGGAGAGGGAGGAGCTTCAGAGGGAACTGTCGGATCGGCGCCAGGTGATGCGGCTTGCAGAGGAGGTGGAGAAGGGCGTCGTCGAGACCCTGGGGAAGAGGATCTTCGAGGTTCTCAGGGAGGCCTTCGGTAAGTATGAAGACCTCATCGCCCCTCGGATCGTCGAAGTCATCCAGTCTTCTTTCCGGGAATGTGCGGAGCATGTTCGGCAAGCCTCACCGTCGGTCGATCCCCCTCGCTCCGAGCAGGGCGAAGTGCCCGAGGATGTGTCCTCCCGAGCTCGGGCTCCCTAAGCCGTCCCTCCCGGCCTTATCCTCAAATTTTTAAGCATCCGCTTCACTTTGGGCCAGTCTACTTGAAATGGATCCCTGGCCCCCGCTATCTCCTTCGGCTTCGTTATCGGCTCCGTGGCCAACAATTGCTGGTTGCATGGCTGCTAGCTTGGGCTTCCTACTTCGGGTCTTTTGTCAACCAATTTTGCTCTGTCGGTGTCGATCTAGCTTCTGTAGGCGAAGAACTCTGTCATTCGTCGTGAGTAGATTGTTTGTAGGGTGTTTCCTTCGCCTCGATCCCCTGTAAATAAGACACATTTTTGTACTCTGGTTAACTATTATAAACGAAATGGACTTACTCGTACTTCTTGTGTACTTTGCGTTGTCGCCTTGTTCTTGGCCTAGGACTGGACGACGTTGGCGTCGGCTTGGGGGATTTTCCCCAGACTTAGGGGCGCAGGAGTCGGTCAGCGAGGGCAGAGCTCCTCGGTTTAGGACCGGTCGGCGTCCGTGCCTGCTGGGGGAATTGCCCCCAGACTTATGAGCGCTGGTGTCGGTCGGCGAGGGCAAAGCTCCTCGGCTTAGGACCGGTCGGCGTCCGTGCCTGCTGGGGGAATTGCCCCCTGACTTACGAGCGCTGGAGTTGGTCGGCAAGGGCAAAGCTCCTCGGCTTAGGACCGGTCGGCGTCCGTGCCTGCTGGGGGGATTGCCCCTAGACTTATGAGCGCTGGAGTTGGTCGGCGAGGGCAAAGCTCCTCGGCTTAGGACCGATCGGCGTCCGTGCCTGCTGGGGGAATTGCCCCCATACTTATGGGCGCTGGAGTCGGTGGGCGAGGGCAAAGCCCCTCGGCTTAGGACCGGTCGGCGTCCGTGCCTGCTGGGGGAATTGCCCCCAGACTTATGAGCGCTGGAGTCGGTCGGCGAGGGCAAAGCTCCTCTGCTTAGGACCTGTCGGCGTCCGTGCCTGCTGGGGGAATTGCCCCCAGACTTATGGGTGCTGGAGTCGGTCGGCGAGGGCAAAGCTCCTCTTCCTCCTCCAGTGAGGCGGCGGTCCCCAACCTTTCGTGCTATTGGTGTCATGTCAACTCCGTCGGGGTTTTAAATGAAGATAACAAAAGGGATGCATTTGTACTCTCAAGAGTCCTGTCGGACCGGTACATTTGGAGGAAATGGAAAAAAAAAGAAATGAAGCTAGACAGAGGGAATTAAACTTAGATAACTCCCTCATACTAGGCCGCTTCCGGGGGGAGAGACGTCGCCCGCTCACTCTATGATGCGGAGGGGGCCTTGGACGGTGTTGATCTTCTTCCCCTTGTCTGGCTGTGTGGAGGTCCCTTCTCCATGGGCCGGCTCGTCGGCCTGATTCCTGGCGTGCCCTCGGCTCATCAGCTTCTCAATGTCCTTTTTCAAATGCCAGCAATCTTCTGTGTCATGACCATCGTCCTTGTGGTACTTGCAGTACTTCTCCCTGTTCTTCCCGCCTCTTTTAGCCTTCGGTGGGGGGCGATCAGCTCGCTCTTCCTTCTGTACTTGGGCGAGAATGGCGTCCGGGGTGGTATCCCTCGCGCTTTCTCCCCGCTGCCTGTTCCTCTGCCTCTTCTCGGTCCGGTACCCTTCGGGGCTAACTCGTCCGCCGTCGCCACGCTTGGTCCCTCGAGCGGCTTTTCCTGCATCCTCGGCCAAGGCCTCCTCAGTCAGCATGAAGCGTTCGGCCCTTGCCATGATCCCGGGGAGGTCCTTCGGGGGGTCGTTGTGTAGGGACTTCTTGAGGCCCCTGTGGCGAAGTCCTTTCTTAAGGGCTGTCTGGACCACCAGGTCGGGTGGGTTGTTCACGTTCAGCCTTTCCGCATTGAAGCGGAGCATGAACTGTCGGAGTGGCTCGGCCGGGCCTTGCACTATGTTGAACAGATGTTCAGCACCAGGTTTGATCAGCCTCCCCGCCATGAACTGTTTGCAGAACAACTGGGCGAGTTGTTCGAAACTGTCGATGGAGCGGCCGGGCAGGCTGTGGTACCAGATCCTCGCCGCTCCCCTGAGAGTAGAATAGAAGCCCCGGCAAAGCAAGTCGTCGTCAGCTCCCTGGAAGGCCATGTCCCCCTCGTAGTCCATCACGTGGTGTGCCGGGTCTCCTATTCCGTCGTACTTTCCCAGCACCGGGATCCTGAATCGGGAGGGGACCCGTGCGTCGGTTATTCTCCGTGATAAGGGACACCGGTCTCCGTGGATGCCTCCGGGAATGCGGTACTCGCCTGCCTCTGGATCGATCGGGGGTGGAGGTAGCACCGGCACCAGCGGGGCTGGCTCCGCAGCCTTCGCCACGCTGGGGGTCGGGCTGTCCCGACGCTCCCGACTCCTCCTGCGGGAGCTCCTGCTCCGCCGTGATCGGTCTCTCGAGTGGTGTCGTTCGCTTCTCCTGCAGCGGGACGACCGTGATCGACGAGACGATGCCGTCCTCGATTCGCCGTCCGTCCCTTCGGTCTCTCTTCGGCTCCTTTCACGATAGGGTGAGGAGGCGCGTGACCTCGCCTGACGAGAGCCGGACAGCGTGAACCGACGCTCCGTGTTCGGTTTCTGGGCCCCGTGGTCGTCGACCACGGCAGACCGCAAGTGCGGGGGATCCCCTGTCCATCGATGGCCATCGTCCAGCGTGCCCCTGTTGGGCGGCGCCGGGCCGACGAGTTGCTGCACCGTCGCGACCAACGTCTGGAGGCTTGCGTTGGTCTCCTGAGCCAGGGCGCGGAGTTGTCCTTGCGTGGCCAGTTCTGAGCCGCCGGTCTCTTCGGTTGAGAGGGCATGGTGGTCACCGACGGGCATGTCCTCGGGGTTGCCATTCGATGCGTCATTCCCCTCCTCCGGGATGGGGGGCATGCGCTTCCTTCCGTTACTGGCTCGTGCCATTGTTGGTGTGGTTTTCTTCGTGGGATAGTTTTCGGATCCCACAGACGGTGCCAGATGTTTCAGAGTGTTTTCTCACTACAAAGCGTTGACCGTGGAGAACCCGGTCAACGTGGTCAAGGGGCCCGCTTTGGGTCCCTTGGGGGGCTTCGAATTGGTGCAGAAGGGGCGAGGGGAAGCCTCGGCCCTGGTTGAGATGCTCGGCCTCGGATAGACGTGCTCGGCCTCGGCTGAAAGGGGGACGAGGGGTAGCCTCAGTCGCCCGGGTAGATGCACGGCAGACGGGAGGCGAGGGGGAATCTTGGACCCGACTAAGACGCTCGGCCTCGGTAGGGCGTGCTCGGCCTTGGCAGGTTGACGGTGAGGGGAAGCCTCACTATCCAGTCGATCGAGTGGTCGAAGAGGGGCGAGGGGTAGCCCCGGCCCGTTGATCAGCTGTCCACCTGCGTAGACGAGAACGCTCGTCAGGGGGCCGGACCTTGGTTCCGGCCAAATCCCGTCCGATGCCTAAGTCAGATAGTGATCTGAGAAGGGAGGCCCGGCGGAGACGGTTCGACTCGTGAGGAGATCGTAACGGCGTCTCTCGGTGCGAGCGGGGGAGGAAGGAGATGAATTGGGGGAACGAGGTCGTTGATGGAGTACCTTAGGTTTTGTTACCTGAGATGCGGTCCTCTTCTTCGTCGTCCTCCGAGCCCTTTTGTAGAGCTCCCTGCGTGATTGCCTCTGGCCCACGTCCCACGCCCGCCCTCGATCGTGCCCCACCAATCCGCCCCCTCGCCGCCGCTCTCTTCGCCCTTCCAGCAACTCCCCATTACCGCCATTTAGTGGTCGCGCGTTCGGGGGAACGGTTTTCGCAGGAGTGGGTGAGTGTCCAGCGGGTTATCAGGGCCGGGTCGGATCGACATTCGAGAAGATCCCTTACAGGGCCTTTGTTGAATGGGCTTGAGGATGCAGGTGGGCCTTCGACCAGTAGTCGGGCTCCTGGGCTCGTGTCTTTTGGGGTCTCGGTCAAATAGGCATAACAACAAGGAATTACAAAGATACAATAATAACAAAGTAAATAAGAATTGCTTGCAGAGATAAATAATCAAACACAGAAAAGCAAACGCAGAGGCAAGCGATTTTTATCCTGGTTCCCTGCCACCAGGGTATGTCTAGTCCCTGACCAATCCGGTACGAGATTTTCCACTATTGCCTTAGCAATACAAGTACCTAACTTCACTCGTTAGGATTTCCCAAACGCCTAGCCTTGACCAGGATTTCAAACCACCTAGACTTGTCTAGGATTTTCGACCACCTAGACGTGTCTAGGATTTCCATTATTCCCTTATAACACGGGAATTTAAAATTCAAAGTCTTCTTCAAACACTTGCAACAAATATGAAATTAATTACAAGATTTCCTAAAATAAAAGAATATATTTGTGTATATGTGGCTTAAAGAAAATTGGAAAACTCGTGATCAAATTTAATGATATAGATGAGCACAAATTTGATCAAAAGAGTTATCTTGAAAATTGATCTTCTAAAAATATGCACTTG